>VTPC01004187.1:64332-78260 GCA_011009095.1 Ignelater luminosus
TCGAAACTTTCTTAACACGTAATAAATACATTGGTATACAAATTTTGCCTAGGGCATTAAAAATTGAAGGTGCCAATTCTTTCTGCACACGAGTGCCAAATATGGTCAGTAGTCCTAAGAAGTTGGTTAGGAAGTTGTAAATAATGGAGAGTTTAAAATATTGTCACACATTGTCACAATTTCAAGAAGTTTCTGCAAACACCTGTAACGGTTGCTTTTCGCTACCGTTTCATGGTTGTTTAATCTGTGCTGTCGGGTGTCCTCGTATTTTTTTATTAGTTTTTTTCTTATTTGGAGAGGTGGTTAATACTTATGACTTCACACCGAGAGGTCAATTAACTCCTTTTTAAAGTCCTCTTCTATTTTTTTGAAATCAATTAGGGTTGACAAACTTTGCAATTTTAGTACTGTAGTAAGAGAGACGCAGGATATAATTATTGCAGCGTCTAGCTTAATTTCTCTTTGTAGTTTTTGGAATTTAAACAGCTGTTGCGGGATACTTCTAGTGAATAGTGTTTAATCCTAGAATTTGGTTAGTAAATTTGATTGTAAATGTTCCTAAGGAGGGTTAAGTTTAATTGTAAGCTGTTGACGAATTTCAATGGATGTTGATAGATTATAATCTATCAGTATTCAGCTTCTTTTGGGAGCGGCCTTTTGGATCGACGTAACAACGGTTTGAAGTCCTCTATATTAATTAAGGGTAAAGTTCCAATAGTGCCCTCGCAACAAGTCTTCCGTATGGCCTCCTTGTAATTCAACGGGTCGCCTAGCTTGGAGAAATGTTTTTGGCAAGTTTCTTATTTTTTATTCTTGTTTCAGTTTTTGTTTTAAAGTCACTTTCTCAGTAAAAATTATCTGTCAATTGCTACGGAAAAATTTCATAGCCTACCGGAAATTTTAATGATCGCTTGTTATAAGTACGTATTGTCTATTACTTTGCCGAAAGCCATCAAAATCACCCAATTATATAATGATTGAAGAATTGTCGATATTGTTATTATAAAATTACAACAGACAGAACGTGTTTTTTTCTCAATATTTGTTGTGTCTAAATCTAAGAAGTGCCTTAGTCCACCACCAATAGTAATATAATAATTATGGTCAAACTATCAGGAAGATTTAAGATTGAAATTATTAAAAAACATACTAAAAGTAGATATTACAAAATATCAGGATATTAAATATGTGACAAAAACCAAGTTATTTTTACCTTTTCCGTTTCAGCTGCATTTTCTTTTGAATCGACGTTGTTTATTCTACTATCGCCAAGTTCTAAATCAAAATGAGCACTCTCCATTTCTGATTCAGTGTAACTTTTAGTATTCAATTTGTGATACAATATTTGTATATTATTTCTTTAGAAACGTCGAAAAATCTATAAAACCAAATAAGGCATGAGTAAAATAGAAATGCATACAACATACATATGTGGTTCTTCAATATCTTAGAACGATGTCATATAATGCTGCATCAAACATGTGGTTTAAAATAAATAAACATTAAAACAAATATCTTTTTTCTAACTGCAAGTAAATAATAAAAAAACTGATTTAGACTCTTAAATTGTTTATATAATAGATAATATATGAACATATTAACACTAATGACAACCCATTAAATATAGATTTTAGATGCGCTACTGTAAACAGTTTCTTTTGAAAATTCAGAAACAAAGTTATTTAAAATGATGAAAAATTTTAAACAATATCGTAGTATACAGTACACTCAAGTCGAACGATAACAACAATCCGAAGATTAATGAACATAAATACTAGAAATTATGCAAACAATAATTATAATAAGTCGATATTTTTTTCATTAAGTAAAGTATAAGATATTATTTACAAAAGATACTTTTGTTTTTTATAGAACTCATCTTTGATTTATAATTTTCTATTGCTATGTAGCACTAGCACGTGCAGCAACCCTGTCGACCATGTGTTATCTTCAACAATACATTTTATAGTTAAGTCCGACTAACGACTTATAAACAATAAATACAACTTTTATACGAACAAGCATGAATTTTGAAAATAATAATCATAAACTTACTAATCCTTGTGTGATACGCACTTTCACTCACTGTAATCAACTATACATTAAACGATTGAGTCATTTTAACGTGGTTTTCCATTACTGGAATAGTTATTTATGAATAGAAGACATACATTGTATACAATCTCATTGTAAACTGGTTTATGTATTCACTAATTTCGGAATTCGAATCCGATACTGACTAAAACGCCATCTATATCGGCAAGGGTATGTTGCGAATTCAAACAAATGATAAAGACGGCCATTTTAACAAGCCACATCTCACATCTCAATGACTAGAAAGAAACAAAAACCGCCAGTAACCAGTAAACCTTTACTTACTATAACTGTACATTTATGTAGTATATTATACAGGGTGTTCCATAAATGCCAATAAAGTTTTAGGTAGCAGCCTTCCTCAACCTTTTAAGATGCCAAAATTGAAAACACGAATGTTCCAACGTACTTAGATTTGTCACACGAACCAAAAAAAGATTTAAACTTGGCAGCTCTGCTGCAGGCAAATACAAAATTATTTGAATACAGGAAACAAATTATCGCAAGAAATCAGAGATTTATCAATTTTATTCTAGTGATAATGGACCATAAAATTGTCAAAACTTGAAAAAATTGCTGGCAACTAATTTCATCGGATTTATCAGTACACCCAAGACTTGCAAGTTTGTCATATCTACTATTTGGTAAGAATTCAATTTTTAACGGCATCTTCAAAAAGAAATCTAACCGTTCTGCTCTTTATCAAGGGTAATTGTTATTTCAACAGATTCAGTTGTTGGATTGGTAATGGCTTCATTTGGATTCAATTTTTTTGGTTCTGTTTATTTAGTGTTAAAGATGTTAACTTCTGACCACTTGAACAAGAAAACTTAGCTGAGGAGGAATTTTCTTGTTTGCAGATTTGCAATAAGCACTCATAGAATAAGATGTTTACCTGAAGCTTTGGCATTTACAGGACACCCTGTATACTATTATTAAATCTCTTTGTACTAAGTTATGAATGCAGTAAAACAGTTATATACACATCTTTTGCAATTGATTTCTATTTAATGTATTTACTTACGTCTTGTTAAGATTCCACATTTTAACTTGAACATATCATATGAATCAGTTTAAATTGCAGTAAAATATTTTTTATAGAGATAATTACGAGTCAAAAGTTACTACACTTATTCGATTACTTTTTATTTCAATCAACAGCCAGCGTTTAGAAAACCTCAGTCAAGTCTCATATTAGTCACGCTCAGTGTTGTAATGTATCTAGATACAGTATTTAGATACTTTTGGTGTATCTGAGAAAGTAACTAGTTACTTTTCCCAATCCACTATCTATATTTGTAACTAGTTACATTTCCTTATGTTTGGCAGAAGTATCTAGATACACATCAATTGAAATTTTATTTTGTGATTTCAAAGAATGGTGTAGAAGAGAAATTTAAAATGAGCAGCATTTGCTCAAAGCTAGACTGTATATAACAGCATTGTGAATAATGGTATCATAGGTCTAAAAAACTATAAAATCAAATAAATTATGTTAGAATCTGTAAACAGGTTTTTCCCTTAGGTATAGGTATAACGTTAACAATGCAATAAAATAATGTAAATGAACATAGTGTATCTTAAAGAATATCTAGCTACATCTTTTCAGCAATGTATCTGAATCTGGTTACTTAACAAAAAAAGTATCTGTATCTAAGTACAAATTGCAGTGAATATCTACATCTGTATCTAGATACTGAAAAACATGTATCTGTTACAACACTGGTCACGTTTTATTTACGATTCTCCGATTAATAATGAGATTCACTCCACAAATAACTGATACTTAAATTATAAAATTTCGAAGTAACCTTGGATCAAGAGCATCTCTAAGAAGAATTCAAGAACCTCTTGGACAAAATTTCTAAGACTATAGTCATTCTCTGGAATACCTGTCCACTAACACATCAAAAATTGACTCAGGAAAGTGGACAAGGCTTTCGAGGTGTATGGGAAGGGAAACATCTCACGGTAGTGAAACCCAAAGAGTCCAAGAACTTTTCAAAAAAGTATGGAATACTCTGAACAAGAATAGTCAAGATCCTTAGGCGTCAACATTGATAAGTCATAAAAGTGGAAACAATGGTCATATAATCAGTTTATAAGTTTGAGGTTATTAAAACTTAAATTTTAGAAAAAAGTAATAAATAATGTTTTCAGAAACTTAACTGCTAGTTCTGATCTGATCATACAAATTACATGACAGAGCTATTTGGGTTAACTCGATTTATTCAGAAACAGTTGTGCAACCACTACGAAATGTTTTACAGCAATTTATAAAAAAATAATTGTGAAAGTGATGGCAAGGAAATAGAAAATATACACTTGCTCATACAAACTTTGCAAGAATAAAGAATACGCAACAACAAGGCATTAATAATTACTTTTATTTAAAATTTAAATTTTAATAACCTCAAACTTATAAACTAATGTTTAAACTCGTCAAATTTAACGTAGATCAAGAGCACTTCTAGTGAAGAGAAAATCGTTGTTGGGGTCAATTTGCAATCCTCTTTTGTTTGGTGTCAGTACTTTATCTTACATCAACTGGTTTTGTGCAATTTAATAATCATGTGCTTCTTTTCCACTTCAAAAAGTGATAATATAAGAATGAAACTAAATAATATTCAGGAAACATTTTATTTTATTATGTAATTTCTATAAGAAAATATATCTAATACTTATGAAAAGTTAATTAGATTCTAAAATTGTGTAAAAATTCCAGAACCAACTTTTCTAAACTTAAAAGGACGACGACGATTCCTTGCACTGAAACGAAATTAATGCATTAATACACAAAAATAAACTATTCACATTTCTTTAACATACCAGATATTCTTAAAGAAAACTGAGTTTTGAGGGAAAACTGAGGGTGCTGTGGTTTCCAGGTACACATCAAAGTATGAACACAAATATTGTAATTGTGCAGATAACAACCAACTGGCACTATTTGCTCCATAATCCCAACCAACATTTACTGCACGTTCCATATCCTATAGGATATAGTATAAAATAAAAATTACTTAATATTTCTATAAAAATAAATCACTTGTTTTTTGACTTACTCGAACTTCATCACAATTTCCTGAATGGAATTCTCCGTTATATTTTACAATCAATGAGAAAATTGGGGCTTGGTTCGGGTAATCATTTTTAATTGCTACTAAAGTATTTAAGGTTGCTACAATAAATTTAGATAATTAAGTTTTTATTTATTAAAATTTGCATAAAAGAGTTATATATTACCTGTTTTTGGCCTGAAAATAGTAGCAGAATAGAATAAATCACTAGGACTAATTAATTCATTTAAAACCAAATCTGTAGTAGAAGGACTTTTACAAAAATCTTGATAAGTTATTGAGGTCCATTTTGTAAGAGATGATACTGAATTACGAGGAAGATCTACCTCTATTGCAGCTGGTATTAAGTTTTGCTCTAATTGTTGAAGTTGATTGGCTAATGCTGTCCTAGATTTTAAACGTTTAGTAAGAACCTTCATGACAATTTCCACATTTGTAGAACTAAGTGCTGCTGCAGCCTTACTGCTCTGCTGAATAAGAAAATCAAGTCCACAAACTCTTTGTGCCCATGAATATGCATAACCCAATTTTGAAACAAGAGAATTATAAGAATTAACATCGATCTTTTTCAACTGATATGGATTACTGGGATTTGGACTATCTATACCAAAGTCACCTTCAAAGAGTTCTCCTAACATACTTTCACCACCTATAACTTCTTTGGCCACATTTCCTTTAGAATAAATCAAAAATAAGTCATATGTTAGAAAAATTACAAGAACATTTTACCTGTGATATTACTTGGATAAACTACATCAGACATAACAGTAATAATATTTAATACCGTGCGATAACTAAATTGTATCTTTAATGTTGGGCCATCTTTAACTCTAACTGTGACTTGAATAGACAGTGGATGTGCTTCAAGAAGGCGCTTCTTTCGTTCTTCTTGTCGATCAATATGAGAAGCTTTACGATGTCGCCTCTTTTTAATCTCAACATTTTCCTAATAAATATTAAATTTATATCTAGTATGCTATTTAATCAGAAGAATATCCATATAAAATACCTCTACTTCTTGTTGATCATTCTCTGGATCGGATTCGTCAACTTGAACCGGATGAGCACCTTGTTGCCTCCACTGAATAGCTTCATCTTGATCACCAAGAATTTCCAAATTTAAATCAATGTCTGCAAGGTACATGATTAGTATATAAATTATAAATACCATGATTATTATTACATTACCATAAACTTTCTTGTAAGCATCTGCATTTGCATAAAATAAATACAGTGGATTAGGTAATAATGAAGCTAGTTTATGTTCAGCATAAGTTTTCTCAATAGGTAGCCCTAAGTATTCCTGCAAAGGTTTCGTTGATTCTAATACAATGGCCAACCTAGGTGCTAATCCACCTAATCTGTTTTTGCTTTTAACAATCTCTAAAGAAAATAAACATAATCAGATTCCTCCTTTTAATCAATTAAGACTATTTACTACCTGCAGCAACTTGCTTTTTCTCATCTTCAAATGTATTACATAATTCTGACAACTTTTTCCTTTGTGTTAATTCCCACTCTAGCCTTGCAAGATGCAATTCATGTTTTTGAATATCATCCATTTCTTCCAACTAATATTGAAATGAGTTAAAATATTTGTAAATTTAAGTAATAGAAATATTGGATTAATTCTTACTTTTAAATTCCTAAAAGGTTTTGTCTTTTCTTCTGGGGCCTCACTTAAGAATTCTTCTATACTTACAAGCTCAATATCTTCATCTTTTGACCTACAAATTAAACCAATTACAGCCGGTAATATTTTGGTATAAGCTATTAACTTACTTAAATTGCTTGCATTTCTTAAATTCTGAGAATAAATGAGCAGCTTCGTACATTAAATTTTGATATTGTAGATTAGTACTATCAACTTTTTGTTTTTCAAGATTAAGAGCTTCTCGTGCTGATGTACTACGTACTTTCTCTAAACGATTCAGTTTTTTTAAGGTAACTATGCATGAAGCAGCCTGCATGCTTTTCTCCATTATCTTTGCTGATGCCTACATTATTTCATTATATAAAAACAATATATTATTTAGTATAAAAGGAGTACTTACATCTGGAGGTTTTTGAGATTTCAATTCAAAGATTTCTGCCAGTGCTGTTCGAATGCTTTTGCAAAGATCGCAATACAACTTGGCATCAGTATCTGCAGACCTTTTAGATTCTTTTTCTTCAAAGCTTATTACTTTCTAGAGTTAAAAATAATTTGATATCAATCTTCAAATATAATATAACCTAAATATGAAATTCAAACCTTATATACGTCCGTTTCGGAATCATTCTCAGTCGACGGGTTTTTTCGTCTCTTTTTTATACTAGTTTCACGAGAAGAGCCGGAAACGGCTTCTTTTACCATTTTTAATTAATGTTTTAAACTTTCTGTAAAATATCCATCTATAATCATTACAAATTATGATGAGGTTTGATCGGTTTGATGAGGTTATTTCGTGTTGTCGGACACCGCACAGTGCTACCAAGCTACCGAATGTTCATACCCTTTTCTTATTTTCTTCCTACATATTAAAATATTATTAAATATTTACTAGTAAGCATACATTTACTTAATTGGTCTTTGATATTAACATTAACTCGTAGGAAATAGAAAATATAAATTTTCTTTAAATGAAAATCCTGAGAAGTTAATTTGTACTTTGTACATACACAGTAATTTCTAGTTTATTCGGTTGGCGTTAACTTGACAATCATTTTGTTTTCGCTAGTGAAGTATGTCGAAAGGTCAAAACACTTATTTAATTCTTTGATTTTTTTTCATTCTTTATGGTTGACAATAATTTGTGCTTCATCAAACTAATTAGTGCTTAAACAGTTACTAATGAAAATTGCCTTTGAAAATGCGTGATCTTTTGATATAATCCTGAACAAATATGTGTTAGATTGTGTTTACCTACTTGAGTGTTCTTTTAAAGTTTCAAAACTTCACCAACACAATGAATTCTAGTAAAATAAAAGTCAAGAAAAGATGATGGAATACGAAATATAAAACTCATGAAATGTCTGGTCACGCAGTAGTAGTTTGGGAATGGGAAAACAGAAATGGCTACTGGAAACCATACAGCCCTGCTGTCACTCAACATTTAGAAAGAGCTAATGCCAAACAACTTACAAGAGTTATTTTATCGGATGCAGATCCTAGTTTATTAAACTACTATGTAAATTTGAGAAGTTTAACTCAGGAACTTGAAGATTCTGGTATTAATTGTAAATAAGATTATTTTGGGCTTGATAATTGTATGAATGTTTTAGATGTGGTTGTACGTGTTCGTCGAAAATGCTATCCGCCTACATCTCCAGCTGGGAAAGGTGCAAAATGGGAATGTGCAGTAGATAATGGTACAGAATGGCAGGTGTTTGATATGGACATTCAGTGCCTTATAGAGGAAGCATGGGCTAGGGTATGTTGCGGTTTTTATGTGATACATCAAAATATATCATTTCAAGCTTATAAATTGAAATTGTAATTGCAGTAGAATTCTGTTAATACATTTTACAAAATAGTATTTTTTGCGATTAAGTAAATAACAATATCTCGTAAAACCTAATTGACCTTTATGTAAAAAATTATCCGTTATTTTTGAGGTTAGAATTACCGTTTTTGGTATGAAGTTAGCTGCGAAATTTGACAAATGCGAGTTTAGCGCCTCTGACGGTGATCTCTGAAACAATATTTGAATATTTGCGGTATTTGCACAACTTTTTCAAAATCTTTTATTGTAGGATTGTTTTAATTAAGTAGAAAATTAGTATTTGATTATTCATATCAGCAACTTTCCTCACTTGTGGTTTACAATTTTTCTTTTTTATAATTTTAGGGTGACCAGACTATAGATATGAGTAAAACGCATTTAGGGTTTCCGTATATAATAAATTTTAGTAATTTAACACTAAGGTGGTTAACAAATGGTAGACTGCGTAGTGTTCGAAGAGTTAAACAAGCTCCTTACCCACTTGTCAAAGTTCGTTTGGAAGAATTAGCCGTGGTTACTGGTAAGATAATCACTATTGTTGATTAAAACGAAAGTGAATATTTTGTTTTTTATTAGGTCGCCGTAGTTCTGATATCCGTAAGTCATGTAGAAACACAGAACAATCTAGTTCTCCCACAAAATCAAATACTAATGCAATGGTAAATAGCGCAGATGGAAATGTTAATGTTAAAAAGCAGATAGTAAATAAGAAAAAAAGCAGTAGTAAAACAAAAAGTAGTAATGAAACTTCAACCAGTAACTTAGCAAGGACAATTCTGCATAATCTTAATATTTTTGGTAGGTGCTTTATGCTTAATTTCTTTTTAATTTATTGTTATTCTACATACATTTTTTTATAGGACATAAATCATGTAACAATGTACAAAACCAAAGTAGTGAAAATAAATCTCATAAAGAATCTCTTTTGGATGCAGACAGTAGCAGTACAAAATCTGGAAGGCGTCCTAGTTTAGACACCGTCTCTACATACCTCAGTCAAGAGAGTCGAGAAAGTCAAGCTACTGCTTCCACAGCGGATCTTTTAAATTGCAGTGCAAGCAGTGATGATGGCGCGGTTGATGCTGAAGATTTACCATCAATTGTTGGTAAGATTTGTACATAAAATCAAATAAATGAAATTATTAAATTATTTTTGGGTTTTAAGGGGTTGATTCGGCTAGTGCAATAATATCTAGATTTGTAAGAGTATCTCAACCAAATGAATGGGCTCCTAGACAACCATGTCCTTCATGTAGGGAACAACTGAAACCTTCAAGAGTGGTTGTGGCCTTACCTTGTAATCATGTTGTGCATTTAGATTGTGTAAATCATGTTTTGAAACATCAACAGGCCACTGGTTCAAAGTTACATGTTCAGTGTGTTGTGTGTGGTTGTGTGTATGGAGAAAAGCATGGAAATCAACCTCCAGGTTCAATGGAGTGGTGTATTATTGATAGAAGTTTACCTGGGCATCCTAATTATCGAACTATTCAGATTGTGTATAAGTAAGTATTTTAAGATAGAATTTGGCTATTAATATGTCAAGTTTTTCATGCTAGCAGAATAATCAATTAGTAACCATAGGTTGAAAGAGATAACTTTATTTTTTTTTGTAAAATGTTTATATCATACCTTCTGTTCTAGTATACAATCAGGTATCCAAAGTTCAGACCATCCAAATCCAGGAAGAGAATACTATGCAGTGGGCTTTCCACGTGTAGCATATCTTCCTGATAGCTCGAAAGGTCGAAAGGCATTACGCTTATTGAATATTGCATGGCAGCGTCGTTTGGTATTCACGGTAAGTCGTTCCCATACTACAGGATGTGAAGACGTTGTTGCATGGAATTTACCTCATAAGACAGAAGTGGGACCAAGTAATTCTGGTCATGGATACCCTGATCCAGGTTACTTGAATCGTTTATTAAGAGAACTTGAAGCTTTGGGTGTTACTGAAGATACGCCCAGATGCTGAAGTAGTTTTTGTATAGATTTATTCTTATTATATTTTATTTTCTAAACAAATATGCAGCTGGTATAATATGACTGAAATTATAGCTTGTGTCAGTATTAGAAAAGATTTGACTGGAGATCTATTATGACTGAAATAATAAAGCCTGTTTTTTGCATGTCTTCCCTGATATTAAAATGCCTATTTTTAATAATAGTTATATCTTGTGATAACTTTTATAGAGCAGCTTTTATTAAGACAACAAAAGAATATTTTGAAATGACAAATAAGTAAACTAAATTTTATAAAAATTAGAATTTTACAAACCTATCTATTAAATAACTAATAATTGTCTTTTGCCATAAGTATTTTATATAATGCCATGTTTATATTTAATTAAGTCTTTCATAATAGACAATTATTAGAATTCTAGCTTGTAACTTTTATATTTTCAAATGGCCACTATTTTTTTGTACAATATCTTCAAATGACTCATTTACTTGCTTGGGTATCTTATTATAATATAAATACTGTCAGAGCCAGATTAAGATAATAGGTCTGTTTGTTGGCTTATACCAGTGTATACTTTCTACACTACTTCATTTTTTTTTTTATTGCGCTGTTCGTTGGTATTTTATGTATATTTAATAAGATTTAGAAAAAACACATATTTACGATGATCCTAAAAAATTTATATTCAGATGATGGAACAGAATTAAGTAGTTCCACCAGCAGTAGTAGTAGCTAGTGGCGGCCCGTTATAAGGAGCCAAGGAACCATGACACCACCATAAAGACACTTCATTTTCCAATTTGAAAAAATAATTTAACTCTTAAAATTTTCTTCTTTAAAGTCTGACCTTTACCAGAGATTAAAAAATTAAAAATTGCTACTTTATAAATATAAATATAGTGAACAAGTGAACACCACGTGTACAAAATGATAAAAATAAAAGTTTGCTCCTTTTTTCTATTTCTCTTAAAAGAACAAGAGTTCTAGATGAAATTGTTCAAAAGAGATTACCACGTTCATCGCAAACTAGATGGAATTTTCATTCGCGGGGCATTAACGCTGTTGATGAATACAGAAAAGAACTGATAAGCGTCATGGAAACATTGGAAAATGACGAAAACGGTGCTTTGGAATTTACAATCGAACAAGCCGGCACCTACAAACTTAGATTAAGAGACAAGGATTTTATATTTTGGTTGACAATTTTTCATAAAATAATGCCTCACGTTGATATAAATTTTAAACAATTGCAAAAGACAAATACCGATCCAATCAAGATTAGACAGGATTTACAGAATTTTGAAAATGAAATACAAAAAATACGCAATCAAATGGATTACATTATTGCAAATATTGACAGTGATATGCAACTTTTAGAAGATGATGCACCGCCTCAAAAAAAGGTCATGCATGCAGCATCTCAATAAGAAAACAGAAGCCTTGGAAGCTTGTGACTCTATTATTCAGCAAACAAGAACAAGATTTAGTTTCACTGGACAGCTAGTAGCTATCTACAAATTTATTTGAGGTGGAAAAATTTCCCGAATATCGCCAGAGATTTCCAGAAAAGTATCTTTCTGAAGTGGTTAGTGTTTATCTTTTTTTAGAAAAACGTAGATTGAAGACTGAACTGCAGGTACTTTATGAACGAGAAGAGTTGGGAAACGTTTCTGCGGCTGTCAATCTTTTATCATTAATTTCACAAGAAGGAATGCATGGTACTTTTCAAGAAACCTTAAATCTTTTGGAAGTATTAGTGACAACGCCCATGTCTACATCCGAAGCCGAGCGTTGTTTCTCCATGCTGAAAAGGATCGAGACTTTTCTAAGAAACTCCATGAAGGAAGAAAGGCTCAGTGCATTAGGAATGCTATCAGCTGAAAAAGCTTTTCTTAATAACATGGAAAATTTTAATAAGAGAGTGATTGACATATTTGCTAATAAAAAAGAACAGAGAATGGATTTCACATACCGTACAATTTAAACATTTGTGTTGTTAACATTGACTGATTAATGTAATGTAAATGTAACCTTAATAGTTAATAGAATAGGATTCGATATCTTGTCAAGCCCTGTCTGTAGCTGCTATGTAGCTTCAGCTTGTGAACTGTTCATAGCCGTTACTGCCATGTCGTCAGTGAATGTAACCATGGTTGTTGTCAGAATGTTTGCAGTATACAGGGTGAAATTGAAATAGTTAGAAAAAATTTAATGGGTAATTGCTGATGCCTATAGATGTCCATTGATAAGATTTTGGGAACCGCTGATGTATACGTCAAAAGTTCTCAGAAAAATTTCTTACAACAACATCTTACCATAATGAAGATTAAAACTTGCTGGAAGTTTGTATGTATTTATTTAATCTTCGTTTTAAGTTACAGCAATTCCAATTCAATGTTTCGAGTACAGAACTAACCTATCCTAACTTCACACATTTGCATTAGACAGTCGAATAATTATTTATTGTTAATTAAAAGCAAAGATCTACAGATTACTTTTACTGTGGTATAACAAAAGAAAATCGTCCAATCAAAAGACCTTCAAAAAGAGAAATAAAGGCATCAATATCATTTGATGCTCTTGAATGTTAGGGTAATGGACTTTGTCATTTTTTAATCTGTTATCTGCATTCATGATCCACTTTGTATAAAAAAAAATGGGAATTGAGGGATTGATTGCATCAATTTATCCAATCAATTATAAAATTATGTTAAGGCATAAATCACCACAACAAAACAAACAACAATAAATTATAAAAATTGTGCATTTTTGCTGTCATCTCACCACATTTGGGAAAATCTGTAAATTTATTACCTTGATCTTTCTTAATTATACACAAATGACACACAAAAACAAACACTAAACAATAATTAATAAAGGTTGAACACCAGATAATTAAAGAAAAAACGATAATAAGAAAAAATCACACACAGAGCACGGGAGTCTCTTTAGAGTTAGAAAACTAAAGCGAACTGCCCTTGAATTAGCAAGTCTTTAACACTGTAATGGCTTCCTTTTTATATTTATACAGGTGGACAGCATATGATTTATTGCCATTTCTTTTTTTATTACTTTTTTTTTGAACAGATACATTTTGTATTCCAGAAAATCTCTAACAATTGTTTGGAATTTCAAAAGGGCTGTTTTTCTCATAAATGAAGAGGAGGTTTTTAAACAAAATATGTTTGTCTTGATGTATAACTGTCACCAAATGGGTGGTTAAACTTTTTCTAATTATTTCAATTTCTCCCTGTATATTAGGTACAGGATAGGTCCAAGGGCGCTACCCTGAGGCACCCCTGCTTG
>VTPC01004189.1:0-59820 GCA_011009095.1 Ignelater luminosus
TGTCGTCCTGATTGAAGTCGTCGTTAGAGAGTTCAAGATTAAAGAGTTCTTCTGAAATTGCCGAAGGTCTATTTCGAGAATATTGTTGATTGGGTGTTTGTTGCGTGTGCACGCGTGATTGGGTTGACATGGGCGTAGGATTTTGGAATTTGGAAAAGGTTGAGGCTGGTTTAGAATTTGAGCCAAATACTTGTTTGTTGGTGAAGAATCTGTTTTGTTGTGTGAGAGGCTTGTTGATAGGGCCTTGGAATGGCCGGGGTTGCACAGAAGACCGTGGCGGTTGGTTTGAAGGGAATTGTTGATTAGATTTAAATTGTGGTCGAGAATTGTAGTTAGGAGAGTGAGTTTGCGTTTGAATTTGTGTTTGTGAAAGAGGTTTAAGGGGTTTCTTATGCGCATCTTTGGTCCTGCGAATGAATTCGCAATATTCCCATTCTTGTTTCCTGTTATCATAAAAGTGGCATTTGTTTAAACATCCTTCTATTGAATGCAGGTCGAAATTACTTAAAAAACTCCTGTATGGTATATATAAAGTGCTATATCGGTGCAAACTAATTTAACATCTGATACTGTAGTTTGATAGAGTAATCCTTTCTTATTGTTTATTCAACTGGGATATTTTACTTTTAGTGTTTTTTCAGAACTTTGCGAAAGTCTCATTCTGTAATTTTCTGAAGGGTATTTTGGCAGATATAAACGCTGCTGTGCACAAGTCTTTACAAAATTCTATTGGCCTAAAACTAGGCTTTGATACAGCAGCTACTAATAACTGTTGCTTTTTGTTCTGGCTTTTTCTGTTCCTATTACTTTGATGTTTTAGAGTCTACAAGTATTGTTACTTAAAACTTTTTGTTGATGTTAATGTAACTTTACAAAACTTTGCCAAATAAAACACTTCTATTCGATGTAAAATCACTGAATTCTTCAGATACTGATTCAACACAAAACAAAAGAGAACGGTAGAAAAATATAGTTATTTGTTAGGTAGAATTTCTGGTTGGTTTATTATTAGTTTTTCGTAAAACATCCGTTGATAGTATGGTGTGATACATATAGTTCCTTCATTATTTAGTTAAGAAAATTAATAATTCCAAGAATTGGGCTTAGGGATGGCGAATTCTGACTTAGAGTTATGACTAAATTACTTCGCATTTGAAGGTTTTTATTCAAAACCTTCATTTTGTAAACATTTATTAAAATTACTGAATGGGTTTAATGATTATTCTGCTTAAACAAGGGAAATCTATTATTGAAAGTTATTGAGGGGTCAATCCATTCGAAGTGATCCAAACCAGGTTGCTCCACCATTTAAAAAAAATAAATATTTTTACTGTTATTTGCCTCAAGTATGAGTAGCCGAAAACACATATTATTTTATTTTTATACTTAACCGTTTAGAAATGACGGCCATTTGTACTCCACGGTGCACGCTGATTTCTGCGTTAGCAGACATCTACGGAAAATTAATTTCCTACGGACTGGTTAGTCATAGACATTTCAAATAAAAACTATTGTTTTTTTAAGCCTTGTTCTATCTTTTTTATTCCCGTTATCAAAGTCCTAAATTGTCGTTTAATATGTGAAAACTGCTCTTGGAATTTGGTGACACAATTTAAAGAAACGCACTTTTGAAGGGATGCTTTTTATAGAACGGGTGCAATATCAAAGTTAATTTGTTTTTGTGCTGGTACATATCGCCAAACACTTCAAGCTGAAAAAGAAAAAATCTTGAATCTTGCTTCCTTTATTTTTTATACAGTTCCAAAGAGTCGCAATTGTCAGATTTGGCGGCTTAATATCTCTGGTGGGGGACCAGATAAGAATTTGATTGATTTGGATATTATGAATCTCTATGGTGGTAAACTGCAGTAGAAATTTGAACTTTAATATTTGCGTATTGTGGAAGATATCGGATTTCCAAAATGTTACTAAAGACGTTTTTGACGTCTTTAAATAGCATTTTGAAAATTCGTTATCTCCCACAATACCCAAATATCAAAGTTGAGATTTCTCCTGCAGTTTACAACCATAGAGGTGCATAATATCCAAAACAATCAAATTTTTATCTGCTCCCCAATCAGAGATATTGAAAACGTTAATCAGTGTTATTTAGTATGGAAAGGCAAATATTAGTACCACTAGAAATAAATTACCAGGTGAGATGTTCGAAACTTTTTCAATTTCAAGTAACAAATTAAAATAATATTAAATAAAATTATTAAAGTGTGTTAATTATAGTATAAATATTTTATAAATATAATAGATTTAGTAATTTACTTCTGTGTAAGTTCATTACATAGGGTAAACGCACCCAATTACGTCCGGCTGCAGCAGTCCACCAACGAATCTATTATTGTTTTATATATAAATTATCGCACCATAACGGAGATTTTTAGCTCTGTGTTATTTACCATCCTTCGTTCTAAGTATTATGTTACATTCATTCTGGTAAATAAAAGTTATATATTGATTATTAGCGTTTATTTACTGCCAGTACGTGATTGTGTTTACCACGACTGCCCTTGAATGCGTTTTTATTAACGAGAAACGGTTGCATTCTAGGTAAGATTTGTACATTTTTGTGAACATCTTCCTAAAAATGTTTGTTTGGTAAATTAAAGTAATGGTCCTTCCTAATAGCTAATACAAAAGGTCCTGGATTCGAATTAAACAAATGTCGAAAATAAGGTAGGCAGAGTACCGGTATTTACAGATTCGTCTAGTTACCCGCTCGCCGCCTCCCACTGCCATGCACTAAGTATTCCAGAATACTGAGATTTTATATTATTGTTGCTCGACTTTTTAATTTAACTTTGTAGATTAGCACCCGCATTTATTAATCTTTCCATCATTTATTTGATGATTATTATTCTCTTAAAAAAAATCTAATTTTAGGAAGTCAACAGGTTCAAACAACCAACTTAAGTGAAAAATTAACCTTAAATCATATAGAAAGTAGGAATTAAGTTCATTTGTTTATTAATTATTACTTATTTTGTATTTGCATGTATTTAGTAAATTCTTTTCGTTTCAATAAATCGTTTATGAGCAAATTTAAGAAAGGCATAAAAATGAAGATATCGCCAAAAAAGATTTAATTTGCCAATCATGTCATCCGAATAAAGCCTCTAGGAAGTCGTATGTAATCATTTAAGAAATAATCACTCCTGACGTTTATACGATGTTTATAGCTTTGTTTCTTTAAAGGGCGGCTACTAGGACCTTGACGGCGGATTTTTAGTAAATAGCGGCGGCTTATAGGGACAAAGTGCCGGTTTTGATGAATTTTTGTTTTTCTAATATAAAACTAAACGTTTAATGCCTTTTGACGATATAAATTTAAACAAGTTTGAACTTCAAATATTGTTTATGTGGCAGAGTATTGGTGCTTTTACCCTAACCTGTATTTAGTTTGTAGTACGGTATCTTAAAATGATTGCTTTTATTTCATTGCAACAATTATTTTGCTGTAAAAACAAAACTGTTCTTCTAGACGTTTAGATGCTTTTTCATTTGTTTACTTCTTTCTCAAATTATCTAACTTCCTATTTCAACCACCCATTGTCTTATCCTGTCGCGATCGTCGATTCACAAGCCATTTTTGTTCGAATATACCATAGCGATTTGTCAGTTGTATTTACACTCGAAAACGTCTTTGATTTAACTTTGTAACCTTCAAAGCTTTTGCAAGATGTTGTTCTACTATTAAATAGGCCGTTATGACCAAAATGAATTCTTCCATATTCGTTATCTAACGTTCCACTGTATGAAAAGTTTATGAATTGTGGTCTGGTAAACGTTTTTCTGTGACCATTACCTGACTCTTCAAATTTGCAACAGTCGTAATTGAGCTCGACTGGATTCGAGTTGACTCGCGATGTACTAGTAATCAAGCCCGTAGCTAGTGGATATTAAGATCTTCTAGATTTGCCAACTCTGGAAACATTTTAGAGTATGCAGAATTTTATATGAAGAACAAACGCAATTAAATTAGAAATATTGGCCGAACGATAATAAGATTTGTTCGTTTTTAAATTTGCTTTTGGTTATAAGTCTACGGTAAGAAAAGTCTTTACAATGGTTCTTTTCTTTTTGTTCTTTAAAAAATCTTTGATTTTCTCAGGTGAAAACCCAGATATTCTTAGAAAAAATCAAACTACTGCAATAAATAGCAGGAAACAAAGAAGGTTCTTAGTACATTATCAATTCTATCCTACAGGATTACAGGTAACAGGCATACCTTATGGTTACTTGGTTTTTTGTTTGCTGCTTGCTTGCTTTGTTTGTGGTTTGTTGCTAACCAGAACACTTCGTGTTAGTTTTGTTCTTCAAACTAGACCAGAATGACTATGAATTTTCAATAGTTCTTTAGTTTTGTGTCGGGTTCATCTAGATAACAGATATTACTCAGAAAATGAACATATTAGGGTGTAAAAATCCGAGAGTAAATAATGTTACGGTTAATTACCATTTGCCATTTGTTTAATCTTAAAACAGTGTAGTAAGTATGTAATAAAGAATTGTTTTTGATTGTGTCCAATAAAGCAGTAGAATAGAACAATAGCTGTGAGAAGTTAGGCAAAAACCGTTCGGAAACCTTTGAAGGGCTACGTTTAAGGTCAAGAAGTCTTTTTTGCGCAGTCGACTTCTTCAGTATCAAAATATATTCTTTCTACCTACCAAGTTACAATGTTTGTGCCTAAGAGCAATCAGCAAATAGTAGCACTGGTATGATAAACTTCCTAGACCATCGGCAGCAAACGTCAATTCTCGTAAACGCAACAGAAAGTTTAAAAGTGCTTTCTTTTCTGACTGCAGCAAGTAATCATGGTTACTGTTCCTGGACAAACAATTATAAATGTAGAGCACTTTCTAGTCTACTGGGAGAGTGATTTCCGATATTCTTTAAATCTCGATAAAATGATTCTTTTCGTCAAAAGCCGAGACATCTCTTAATCATATCCTTTTAAAGGTTTTGGTCATCATTTTGAGATAACTCATGTCTAGCAATTAAGAAAAATACATCAGAAATCTTCTAAAACTAAAGTCACGATATAATATGTGAAGGTTTTGTGCTTTTAAGAGTTAATGAGTCTAGAAATTTATAAAAATCTGAGGAGGAGGAGCAAAAAAAAGACCGGGATATTTACAAATTTGCAAATTTTTTCTGAATGATGATTTCGATAGAAGAGAATTTTAAAAATGATGGAATTGTAGTTTTTGTTGATAGATGATAGGAAACGCCTTACCGAGTACAGTCCGATATGAAACACTTTATAATATAGACCATGACTTAAGAATGAAGAAAATGCACAAAAGCTAAGCTCAACCTTTTTAAAGTTTAAGGGCGTATAGAGAATGTACCAGAAAGTCATAGAGATTGATGGTTGAATGGATGCCGAAATACTTTGCAAAACATTTATATCAAAACCATTACAAAAGTAGAGGCGTCATCGTCAAATGTAGGGTATGTGCCTGTATAACGGAACAAATGAGATTTGTATTACGTTTTTTGGAATATTTATAGAAGATTTAGACAATAGTGAGACAATTCTGAGTTTAGCATCCTTGTTTGCCAAACTAAATTCTACAAAATGCATATAATAGTATTTCAGACTCCGAAATACAACACAGTTAACGGATGATTCATAAGTTAATGCACTTGAAAAGACATCTCCCTGTCAGTTTCAACTATTATACAAAATAATAAAGGAAACGTTTGAGAAGCTAAAATTAGAGGAGAGTTGCGGTGCTCTCGTAGTATTAGAGTTCCTATATTGATTATATTGGTAAGAGTTGTGCAAAGTTAGCATTGTTTTAATTGGTGGATCATAAGATTGATTTGGATCAAATATTTCAGTAGATACTGGAATTTTGCTCGACCTCTATTCCGCAGGGTGTTCGACAATTGGCGTAACAGTTTCACGTCTAAATCTGAGAAGAAAAGTCCTGTACAAAAATGTTCGTAGATGCCTCCTCGTTGCTCACCGAGCCAATCAAAATTGTAAATTTTAAACAAGAAATACTCGGTAAAATAAAAATCCGGCATTGACTACACCTCGCACTTACAATATTATGAAAGAATATTATCAACACAGTTTGTAGAATAACAGCAAATTCTAAAATTTTGTAACAGTAACAGTGAAGCCGACAGATAACTAGCGACCGGTTCGACAATAAACACGATCGCGCCACAAATTGGTCGCAATTTTGCTAACAGGCCCATCCCATCCTTCCTTTGACCTCGAACAGCGTTCTCGTTATCAAAGTACCAGTTTCTAATCAGTCCGAAAAGGCATAAACCTACAGTGGATTCTGCATTGTATTTACATGTTTTGTTTACGAATAGGTTCTTATCGACAGAAATTTCTCCGAAAAAAGTATAGAGAACAGAAATTTTAATAAAATCGTTTGAGATGTTTGTCAGAAACATATAAATTCTTTGAATTGGGAATAATCTAGCACAATAATGAGAAGTTTTAGTAACTTTATTAGAAATCAAAGTATTTTAACATTTTAAAAGCCTATTATAAAAAATCTTTAAATTCTATTAACTTACATTCCTACCACCAATAAGCTTATGTAGTACATATTTACATAGTTACATTATATTTACTCATAATAATAATTTTATTGATGTTTTACCAATAAATTTACATTAAGTAAACAATTAATAAAACAACTAACTTAATCTAAAGTAAAACTACGATAAGTATTAGCAAATAAATGAAACTAAACCCTTTCGGCTTTTAACCAAACACCACCCTCTACTGCAAGAATAAAACTTTTTGGGTCTAAAAACAACGGTAACTCTGTTTTTGGATGCAAAGTAAATTTGAAATTTCTCAGCAATGTTACTAAGCCGACTTTGGTTTGCATTACACCAAATCTCATTCCTGTGGAGCATTAATATAAAATATTAGTAATCAATAAAAAAAAAATTATTCTAGCTATACAAACCAATACAGGCCCGGGGGCCGTCGCCAAATGGTGTCCACGCAGCAGCATGCCGTTTCGCTCTATTTTCTTCAGAAAATCTTTCAGGATCAAATTTGTCCGGATTAGGATAATATTCGGGATCGTACTGAATTCCCATTACTGGTATAAAAACGGACTGTCCCTTCTTAATTATCAAATCTGTTCCTCGTACTTTGTAAGTTTCTGTGCATTCCCTGGTATGAATAGGAAGAGGTGGATATTTTCTTAGCGTTTCTAGAATTCAATGTTTCTTTAACAATTATTTTTAGTTTATCTTTTTATGCTTCAGGTAAACAAGCAAGCCCGTAGAAGTTTACTAAAAATAAATCATAACAAAGCTTTAAAAGGAAGACAAGGCTTCTTCCTAGACCAACGAAAGTTTTGATATCTAGAAGACGTTTCCATTTTGAGAATAAACAAGCCCCACAAATGTTGGGAACGGTTAACAAAAGTGTTCTTATAAATGTAACTCGGGAATGTAGAATAATGTGTGTGTGCTTACCATGAATACATTTGTCTAAGTACACAAGCTTCATTGTTCCATCGTAAGTAAGTTTCCCATCGTGCTTCTCTAAAACAGAGTTAATTTCTTCACGTGCTTGGTTTTGTAAATTAGGATTTTCTGCCAATTCATACAAGCAAAATGTTGTAGTAGTCGATGAAGTTTCGAAACCGGCAACAAAGAATACAAACGCTTGGGCTGTTAACTCATTCAGTGTCAACGAAGGTGCGTTATTATTACTTCTGTTAATATCTTTTAATTCCCCAACATCATTTTCTTGTATTTTGACATTGTTCCTTAACTGGATCAATAAATGCATAAAATCCTTTCGTATGATATTATTAGTTTCTCTGTAGTTTACAGTTTGTTTCACAATATTCATAAAAAAATCGGTAGTATCTTTTCTAAACGTCTTGATTTTTAGATAAACCAGCAGATCTGGTACAGTTACTGTCATGAGTCTAACTAAACCTTCCCATGTTGTTATATCGAATATTTTTCTACCATTTTCTCTGAATTCACAATTCGCATTTTTTAAGCTGTTGCATTCAATTCCAAATGCGCAGGATGAAATTATATCTGTGGTAAATCTTGCGGCTACGTCTTTAATATCTATAGGTTCTTTCTCTTCTATATATCTGTCTACCAGTGTTACTAAATTGTCAGAACAATCTAGTAAAGTTGGAAACATCATCTTCATTTTCCCCGACGTAAATGTTGGCGTCAATTTAGATCTAAGATTTCTCCATTTTGAATCTTTTAGACTAAACAGATGTCCTGTTAGTGGATCAGTTTCTTCATCAACCGTATTCATATGATTTGTAAAATGCATAAAATCCTTTGTTAGCATTACTTTAACTAAATCCAAATCGACCGGTATAAAAATTGGTTTTCCAAGAAAGTAATAGCCTCCAAATTTCTTTCTTTTGCTCTTGATGTCATCGTAGACATTTTTGATGTCAATACCTATAGTTACTCTTTGTAATAGTAAATCTTTCGCGTTACCAAATGGTATAGTTGGTTTCGGTGCATAAACATCGCGTCGTTCCCAATAACCAAACTGCCACTTAAATAGCGCCACAATAACTGCAAAAATGGAAACCGCAATTGCCAAAACATCTATGTAGATATTTCCACTTAAAATGGCCATTTTCGCAGCTAATTATATTAACGTGTATACTTTCGTTATCTGTCTAGAAATCAACTACAAGTTTAGAAAAGGACTAATGTGTTTTATAGTTTAAAAAGGTGCATATCATATCTATTTTTTGTGCTTGATAAACACTTGTGTAAAGTATGATTACTTGCAAAAACTTGAATCAGTAGTAGTTGTATATGTAATATTAAATTATAACGCAATATTAGACCTTGAAATTCTGTAGTTAATCTGGTAATTCAAAGACAAAACACTTTGTTAAGTTTATTCGATAATAGATAAAAGTTGTTACATGTAAAAAAGCTAGATCACAGCTCGTACATATGCACTAAGAATTACACTAAATATGCAGTTCTTATTAACAGTAGTTAATTCTTTGAATATATAACTGAAGGGTTAACATGCTGCTGCTGGAAACAAAACTTAGCGATATTTTCGTTTGGTCATTTTCTCAAAAATATGCATCTTTTATCTATCACTATCATTGTTTTAAGTAGTGTCATTACCCCTAAATATGACGATTTGTTTACAATTTCCCCTTCGCCGATGATACTCAAGGAAGAGAGAATTTGCTTCACTTGCAAGTTTAGTTAACTTAACAACAATCACAAAAACATTTAAATACCACAATAACATCTGGTGTTCCAGGTTGTGAAAGTTGAATTTCACTCGCATACGAGGGCTGTTTGACGGAAGTGTGACATTTCAATAAAAAACAGGTTTAGCCTAGATTTTTTTTATTATTTTTCAACATAGTTCCCTTCAAGTGCTACACACTTAGTCCAACGACTTTCCAATTTCTTTAAGCCGTCTGAGAAATGTTCTTTTGGCAACTCGTCAAAATAGGCCTCCGTTGCAGCAATAACCTCTGCATTTGATGTGAATTTTTTTCCTGCGAGAAATTTTTTCAAATTCGGAAATAAAAAAAAGTCGCTTGGGGCCAGATCCGGTGAGTATGGTGGATGGGGAAGCAATTCGTAGCGTAATTGTACCAATTTAGCGGTCGCAATTGCGGATGAATGAGATGGGGCGTTGTCGTGATGAAAGAGCACTTTCTTACGTGCCAAATGTGGGCGTTTCTTCTTTAAGATAACATCAAAACGGGTCAATAAATCAGCATAATATTGGCCAGTTATTGTTTTACCCCTTTCCAAATAGTCAATATGGATTATGCCTTTAGAATCCCAAAAAATAGTCGCCATAACCTTATTAGCCGAGTGACCAATTTTAGTCTTCTTTGGTGCACGTTCGTCTGGTGAAATCCACTGTTTCGACTGTTCCTTTGTCTCAGGGGTGTGGTGATGGATCCAGGTTTCGTCAACAGTCACATATCGGCGAAAAAACTCAACTGGATTACGTTGTAACATGACCAAACATTGATTTGAAAGTTGAACACGAATTCTCATTTGGTCCACTGTGAGTAATCGCGGCACCCATCTTGCTGATACGTTTTTCATATGCAAATGTTCGTGTAAAATATTATGCACCCGTTCGATTGAGATGCCAACAGCATCAACTATCTCGCGCACTTTCAAACGTCGATCAGCCATTACCATATTATGGATTTTGTCAACGATTTCCTTAGTAGTGACCGTTTGTAAGGGCCCGGAGCGTTCACCATCATCACTGCTCATACGGCCAGTTTTAAATGAATTAAACCACTTGGAAACCATTCCATGCGATGGAGCAGATTCACCGTAATATTTCCGTAATTTCTCCTCAGTTTCTTTCACTGTTTTTCCACGTAAAAAATAATGTTTAATTAAAACACGAAATTCACGTTTTTCCATATTTACAAAATAGCACAAACTTAATTGATTTCTATAACTGTCAAATGTATACTATTTCACAGATTGACATGAAATTTGGAGGTTAAGCCTCTAAAAGACTGACGTATATGCTAATGTTTTCGATTTACCGATATCAGCGCCATCTAGCGGAAAGTCACGCTTCCGTCAAACAGCCCTCGTATTTACAGTAAATATCTACTGCTGTCACAAATCCGTCTTGTGTATTGTACTGCAATCATGTCGAAACGTCTAGATAGAGCTGGAGTTTGGAGAAATCTCTCTAGTTTCGTATTGTCTGGCTTATATCTTTAGCACTCGACAGAGTTTCGGGTATGCTCTACTATTATATTTTTGCATGCCCTCATCGTCCTTTTCAAACGCATCTTTGATTTTTCGCAGTTCTGCATTGTTTAACTGTTCGTTTCTTATTTTGCTGACACTACGAGAAGGTATAGCGACGGAAACAGGATACAAATGACAGCTGATTTTCTCTCTATGCACACACGGTGATCGAGATAGGGTGTTAGCAACTACATTCCATGTTTCGGGAGTATATCCCATCTTGATATTGTAAGACTTCAGTTTAAGAGCTCATTTGGTTGAACGACTGTTTTGAGATTTCAGCGCTAATAACCATTTTAGCGGCCCCAAAATCACCTAACCTTCAATGTGTCCTTTAAACTTCTCCATGGCTTATACAACTGCAAGAGCTTCCCGTTCTGTAGTTAAAAAACTTCTTTCGTTTGTTAAAAGGAAACGACTAGCATATCTAATTGGTCGTAACTCTGGACCTTCTTCTTGTAGTAGTAGTATTACTACTACTACTAGTCCTTAGAATGTAAGGTTTAGCACGATCGGCCTGCTGTAAATTTATCACAAAGAAGAGCTAAAGCCATTGCAAAAAATATGAAAAATTGGAGTTGTCGAGACTAGAGGAGGTGATCATCGATCCAAAGTTGTCGCACCAAACGTAATGTAGTAATTGAATTTATAGGAAACAAATATGTGTTTTAAAGGTAGATATCAATTTAGGATATTTAATGTACCAGAAATTTACCATTAAAATATGACAGTTCAGCGTTGCTAAGCTTGAATTATTAACACTAAAACTCGCCAATTAACAAATATTTATACGAAATGGTTTGTCCACAAACCAAACGACTAGAAAAGATAACTACTATGAAATTTTGATTTCTAAGTACTAACTTGCTTACAATCCGGTACAATTTTAAATTGCCAAAAGTTCGGCGGTGTACAAAAAGTATAAACATTAATTCATTTACATACAACAGAAATGCTGTAATAATTCAAAAATCGGCTAGTTATGTAATCCAAAAGTGGTATATTCAGTAGCACAGGAAACAAAAATTTAGCTTTGCCAACAAAACACACATATTTCACGACACAATACGAAGACGCTGACCACTCCTTTCCTCCAGGTGCGTACTTGTAATACGACAATGCAGTGCTTGTTTTTTCTAGAAAAAACGTATTCACACTTTTGTCCTAAATAATTAGGAGAGGCAATACACATCTGCAAGTTTTTGGTTTTGCATGGGGAATCGATGTCTCAAATATAAATCAACAACACACTGTATACTTATAATCAATATACTTGTAAATATATTCAAACATTATTAATAATTAATTTTCTTCTTTCTGTTTATCTTTCTTCTTTTCATCTTTATTTCTACTCCTCCTTCATTTGAACAGGGGTTGCAAGTAGTGTTAATATTAGTTTTGGCTCAATTCTATATTACGTGTATGTATTTTGGCAGTTTATGGCCGTTTTACTTTAGAAACACCATTATAAGTTCTGGTACATTTAATTATGATTATTTTTCAATTTAATTTTAATTTCTCAATTTGTTTCGGTGTGCTCTAAAAATGTAATTGAAGACGTTGCTGCAAGAACGAGGTCAGTCCGGTTGACATGATTTTGAGTAATTTGGGGAAAACGTTTTCTTTGCTTAAGAAAATAGTTTTAAACAATTAAAACACTTATCAGGCTTGTAGAATGATATACATTATCGATTCTAAAATCAAAATGTGGGAATTTGCCAGATTTTGGCAGTTTCAGTTCGAACTTACCTCGTTCTTGCACCAGAGTTGTCAAAAATTAGCGAAAACGTTAGAAAAACAACAAATTCAATGCAAAAGAAGTAATTTATTTGTATTAGTTTTTTGCTATATTAGAAAATAAAATAAAGTAATGCTCTGATAAAGAAACAAACTTAAAACCAATCTAAACACAATAACCAAAAGTTCAATCTTCAGATCCGCTGTTATCATCCGTCTTATTCGTTTCGCCTTTGTCATTCTGTGAGTTATTTTGTTGATTTTATGCATTTGAAGAGTTCTCTCCAAGTATCAACTCGTTTAAAAATTTGTGAGAGGCCGCTCAAGAATTTTAAAAGTTTCAAGAAACAAAAGAAATCAATTTTTCTTTTTTTAGTTCTTCAGTTTCTCACTAATTCAATCTTTCCTATGTAGGTTGTTGAAAAATATACTAAAATTTGAAGTCAAAATATTAATATTTAGAGGTCGCTCAATTTTAAAAATAAATTTCTATAAACTTCTAAAGGTTTTGAGCGACCTTTAAATATTAATATTAAGACTTGATCTCTTATAACTACTACTGTATAGTGCAATTAATTAATTTTAATCATAAGCATTATTGAAATTATAAACTATGATAAAAGACAAATAGTTACAATTAATATAATATAGAAAGGTCGCCCAAAACATTAAAAGTTCATTGAAATTTATTTTTACAATTATTGAGCGACCTTTAAATATTAAGATTTTGATTTCAAATTTTAGTATGTTTTAAATAAAATACTAGAAATTGGAATAATGAGATAATTACAGTATATTATACTTGAAAACATATAAAAATGTCAAATAAAACAAAATGTTAGTAAAAATACATTTAACGATGGTAATTTTGACCTTTTCATGGATTTAAGCAGTCTGTTAAAATGGCAACTCGTCATAAAAGGAGTGGTAGTCCCTTAGTATTGTACTTTTCAATTCTTGCAGATGGTTGTACTTTGCTTCCGTTATCTTCAACCTACTGTCGTACAAATCTGCTTCACGAAATGCTTGCATTTTGTCTAGACGATGGCTTGATGATGGTTTTGGATCCTGTCTTTTTCGTCTGGATTTTCTTGAAACTTCTTCCAATTTTTTACGTTATCCTCGCAAGCAGGTAATAGTTTAAACTCATCTTCAAAATTTAGTTTGTAATAAATCTTTCCCTCGTCAGAATACTTCAAACAGCGGATGTCAGTAACTTTGGCGTCACCTTTCTTCAATCCAGGACGGATCGACTTGTACATTGTGAGGTTTGCATAGTTTTTAAAGAATAAATGTTCTAAATAAGTAACCTTATAAGGTGTAGGATGCTTTCTAGCATTTTTGTATATCTCTACATAATCAGCTTGCACATGAACTTCTCTCTGTTTTAGATACCACTCTATGGTGGAGTGCATAGATTCACACTCCATTTGGGTGTGACCTTTTTCCAGATATTTGTTTTCGATACAGATCTTGTACTTAACAGCTAAATCTAACAGGGCATTGCTCAAAATAGAACTTCTGTTTTAATAGTTACAGCCGGCACTGAAAATTATTATTTTCTTTGCATTGTTGCGAAGCGGTAATTGGGATTGAATAAAATGACTTACAATGCTTGCAAACTCATTTGCAGTGAATTCGCTTTCTGTTTCATTTCACAGGTAGCAAAATCCATCTTTTGTCTTTAGATCATACATACAAAGGTTGTGGACCAAAAGCTTCCTCCTGTAATATATGCCTGAAGTATTTGATTTAGGACACAATAACAGGCTCTGAAGATCCACCGTGTAAACATGCTCTTCATTTTTCCTATCGTTGTTATTTTCTTGCCTAACAGCGGTTTTCTTCTTTGAATAATCCTTGTATTCTTCACTAGTAATGTGCTTTAGCTTGTATGTTCTACATATATCATATTGATCTTTCTTCGGTCTGTATTTATTTAGTTAGTTAGTTTAGTTAGTCTATATTTAATTTAGATCTTCAAACGTTTTGTGGAAGGTACAGGAAGACAGTGGCTTGTATTTTTTTTCCTTGCACCAATTGTCAGTATAATCCTCAAACAACTGAGACTTTGACGTCCAACACAATAATGTGATTCTACATTTGGCAATGCCAATAAAAACTCTTTTAAAAATTTAATCTTTCATTTAAATCCCGTTGTCTTGTAATCTTCTTTGATTGTCTTTTATTTTCAGTTCTCTCGTCGGTTTCGTCTTTTTCTTCCAACTCTACATGATCTTCTCCTCTGTCTTCTAACCACTAGTTGACCATCCATTCCCCTATCCCTAAAATTGCCAGTAATGTCTTTTTGCATACTCTGACCTTTGTTGAATTATTTACATATAAATAGAATTTAAAAGAAAATTTTCGGCGTGAAGTGTTTTCAATTTTCCTACCCCGAGATCTTTGGGTAAAATCTACATCTATCATAGTCCTTATGAAAATCTTTCTTTCCTTCCTTTTAGCTCAACTTCCAAAAATCATTGAACATCTTTTGTCTTTCTGTTTCTGTCAATGTCTTGCAATGAAAGGTTTTAGCTTTACATTTGCAAGTAATTCCTTTCATTGTTCTCTTAGGCCTACTGACAAATCTCGTGACTTTTCCATCTATAACTTTTCTCCCTTTGTACTCTTTACCATGTTCACGTAAGATCTTTGTTTTTTAACTCCTCAATCCATCTTCTGTTATTTGATGTCGTTTCCTTCTTCTGGGTTTCAGAATATCTTGACTTATATCTTTATCAAGATTTTCAGCTTCTTCAATTGCCTCAACTGCTTCTGTGTTATTAACACTGTTATTTGCTTCTGTTTCTATCGTAATCATATTCAAGTCATTTGTATCAGCTGTTTCTACATCAAGAGTCATACTGGTTTGATGATTAGGTTCTGCCATTTTATTATCCCACAGAACTCTAGGTTCTGGTGATTGATTTTTCTCATTGCAAACTTCAGCTACCACAATTATTGCTTGTCTGCTGTTTACCTCTTGACTTAACTCCGTTGCATTATTTGTTCCCTTGTCACATGGTTCTGAGATAAACTCGTTAGATTCTTTTGCTTGACAGTACACTTTCACTTAATAAACTATAATAAAGGTCGGTATGCAGCAGTATGTTACAATCATGATGTAATTTTTCAACAGCACTAAGTGCTTCAGCCTCTGAAAAGTTTAGGTTTATAGGGAAACTTTCAAAACTTATATTTTGACTTATATCAAAATTTTCAGCTTCTCCCTTTTCCTCCACTAATTGTGGGTTATTAACATTTTTGTTATTATTTTCAGTCTCTAATATTATTAAATTATTTAAGTCATTTACATCAGCTGTTTGATTTTGAGCTTCAGATTCCGGAAATATTTGAATTAAGATGCCATTTTCATCAATCATGAACGTACCTGCTATGGAAATAATATCATCAACAATGACATCTTCCTTGTCAATCTTTGAAGGTGAAACATCCACCATTTTCCTTGTCAGATTGTGCAATTATTGCTAGTTGTAGTATTTTTTGTTCTCGAAGACATTTTTGAACTGAAAAGTAACAAAAACGTAATTAGTAGTCAGTTTAATAAAACGAATACAGACCACTTAACTCCTGGAATGTCTTTCATTCAAAACCTTTAATTGTAGATAAACCCCGTATCTACCATTTTATATTGAAATAAAACCTCGTAACTTCATAAAGAACAGATTAGTACACAACGTAACTCCATCTGAGTTTAGTAGAAGTACACAAAAAATAATGTTTTGCTCCTAGTAAATCCTTATAAAACTTATAAATTACCTAAATTTAAACTAAACTTAGTAAAACATAATTTTAAGTAAATTATTTTAAAAGTAAACGCTGATAGAATGAAAACTTGTAACTCCTCAAAAACTGCAAACTAACCTAAAACTTTGTTTTGTTAACAAAACACGTAAATCACATATCCTTTTCAAACAGGTTAGTGTTCAACTTAAAATTTTATATTTATTATAATTTTATGCTAAAATAATATTATATTGTATTACCAACCTTCAAACATGTACCATATAGCCTCCAAACAATAAAAGAATGTTGTAATCACAGATAAATCCAAACAATGCACAGACAACACACTTTTGCATTACAACAGGCTGCCACTACTAGGAGTTACTTGGTTTGCAATAACGAAATTCCCCCCTAAAAATATACGTGGTTTGTTTTTCCCTTTTGTTCGATGATTTAAATTTTTTGGAGGTATGAGGTTTGATGAAGTTGTACAGGAATCGTAAACGAATGTAATAGCACGAAAATCCCAAAATCGTATTTTTTGGAGTTACTACTGAACATGATAATGTAGGCAACGGTCTTGATGTCAACTCTCAAGTGATGATCATGGAACGTTCTGAGGTGGAAAATGTCGACATAGATCACCACATGTTAACTATTGTAATGCCTGTAGTAATTAAGAAAAGAGGACGCCCAGCAGGGGGCCGATGTAACTGTTATAGAATTAAAGAAAAAAAAACGCTGTCTACGCCCATTACCTTTTGATAAGAAAAGCTATAACAAAAAAATCAGCTATATTCTAAAATTAGTTACTAAAAGTGATATCATAAAATGTTGCAATACACACACAACTATTTAACTTCAAAAAATGATATTAAAGATAATATAAGTCAAGCAATACTCGATCCTCACCTAGACTTATCCTTAATGCAAATATTTTTTGAAAAATGCGCGTTTCAGTTGTTACAAGAGAAAGTTAGTTTGGAACAAAAAGAAATAAGTAAATGTGGAAATTGCCGGATTTAGGTTCACCCGCCATGCAGTGTGTGGTAAAATTTTCTGTGTGTTGATTTAAGAAGAAAACCTAAAAATAAATTTTGGTTTTGCAGAAATTGCATAAAATCTTTTCGTACGATATTATTATTTTCTCTGTAGTGTACAGTCTTTTCCACAATATCACTAAAGAAATCGGAGAGCTCTTTTCTACAAAACCTTAATTTCAGATAACGAAACAGATCTGGAATAAAGAAACCCATGAATCTGACTAGACTTTCTGTACGGTTACATCAAAGATTTTTCTACCATATTCGCTGAATTCACAATTCGAATTTTTTAAACTATTGCATTAAATTCCAAATATACAGGATAAAATTATATCTGTGGTAAATCTTGCGGATACATCTTTAACATCTATAGGTTGTTTCTCTTCTATATATATTTGTCTACCAGAGTCACTAAATTGTCAGAACAATCCACTAAAGTCTGAAACATCATCTTCATTTTTCCCGACGTGAATGTTAGCGTCAACTTTGATCTAAGATTTTTCCACTTCAATCCTTTTATTGCAAACAGATGTGCTGTTAATGGCTCATTTTCTACATCACCCGTAATCGCATGGTTTGTGAATTGCATAAAATCCTTTGTGAGCATTGCTTTAATTAAATTCAAGTCGGCCGGTATAAAAAAAGGTTTTCCAACAAAGTAATAACCTCCAAATTTTTTTTTACTCTTGATATCATCGAAGGCATTTTTTTATGTCAACGCCCATAGTTACTTTCTGTAAAAGTAAATCTTTCGCGTTACCAAATGATGTGGTTGGTTTCGGTGCGTAAACATTTTGTCTCTCCCAAAAACCAAACCACCACTAAATAACGCCACAATAACTGCAAATAGGGAAACCGTAATTGCCAAAATATCTACGTAGATATTTCCACTTAAAACAGCCATTTTGTAATTAATTATATTTACGTATGTATCTCGTTAGTTTCCTAGAAATATATTGCAAGTAAAGGCAAATAGCCACTCGGTTTTATAATTTACAAAGTGCATATCATAACTAATCTTTTAACAAACACTCGAGCGAGGTATCATTACAATCAAAAAATTGAATCAGTAACAACAATGTGTGTTATATTAATAATAAAAGATATTATTAGACCTTGAAATTCCTATGATCTGTTATAGTTTAATAATAAAACTTTTTATTAAGAGGTATATCGCAATTACTTCTATAACAGAAGTGTGTGCGCAAAAGATTTGTTACATGCAAAAAGCAATATCTTGTACAGATGAATTGCACAAAACATAAGTGTATCTTATAATAACAGTAACTTTATTTTTAGATATGAAAGTGCAGAGCTATCATGCCTTGTAAAGATAACTGTATACGTTTCACACTGGTGGATACAATACCTAGAGGTATTTCTTACTGTTTTCTCGACAATGCTATCTCCCTTTTACTGTCAAACTGATGAGAACGTTACCATGGATTTAAGTAGTGACAATAAACGTAAATACAACAACTGGTTTAGAATTGTCGTTTCGCCTTTGATTCTTAAGTAGAGGTGGAAGAAATTTCAATTGCTTAATGCAAACAGCGTGCCTTGGGCACCGCAAGTTTGGGAGCGCCACGACTTTCGGCAGCAAATGCAAATTCGACTCCCTTCATGTTTGAAGTGCCCATACTATACTGTGAGAAAACTACTTATGGAATAAAATTAGCAATTTCAAAACGAATGATATTTTTGAAAAACGCTAAACCACGTCAATTTTTATTTTATATTTCAATGTTTTTAAGGTGCTGTGCTTGTTTGTGACGTCATCCTCTTTCGATCTATGACGTCATATGGAGTTTTTTTAAAATAGAATGCTATATTTTTTAAATTTTTTGAGTAGTATAGTCTGTGCGTTTTCTCGTGAACAGTGACCTTGATTACACAGAAACCAAAAACTGCTTAAAAGATTCTTAATATTCACGTTTTATATATACGTATTTCACTTGTACTACAGAAATGTTATTGTTCTATCTGCAGTACATGTAAAATTGTCTAAAATATATTCTTCACGTTTCGCAATTGCATATCACACAAATGTCTGTGATGTAGTCAAAGTTTTTAAAAAGTATTTTTGAGAAATTAACTCGTTTTACAATCTAATGTAAAAAATACACTTTCCACTTCGTTGTCCTGTTCTTTCTCGGCTTCGTATAATTTTATTTTGTTCAATGGGAGAGCAAACAAATTGCCGTTTGTGATCTATTGGCGCATCTGCACTCCAGAAATTCTTATGAATATTTGTTCTTTGAATATCTGATATTTTGGTATCCTACTTTAGACGACATTCTTGACAAGGTGGTTCTAAAGCTTTTTTTTTGTAATTGTTTTATTTCTACTGGATTGAAATTGTTCACCAGAAAGTCTCTGCTTTTTTCTAATACTTCTTTGTCAAAATATTTCGTTTCTCTTCCTACTTTTCCACGATTAATTTGGTTATTTCCCTAAGTAATATTTTGCAACGTACCTTATCTGCCAGTGGTTTCGCTACTACTAGGAGCATACGAACTGCCATCATCTTGATATTTCCCAGGTTTTTCGAGTTCTTCACTAGAGTGTTCCTCTATTAATTCGTTGCTTATACTTACGTCATTTTCTACACGATCATTATCCTCTATTACTTCTACGTTGATTTTATTTTTATTGTTTTTTAATTTTATCAAAACTTTGTTGAGTTAGTTTTTAAAGTAGCTAGAATCTCTACAGAAATTAAGAAAGTACGTACTTAATACTGTTTATATTAACGTATTTTATAACCAGGCGCCATCTAAAGTTTAATAGTGTTACTACAAAATAAAAAATACTATTTTAAGTTCAATTGTGCCAATAACTCAGTTTTGCTTTTTGGTGGACTTAATACTGTTCTGCTCTGGGGTACGAAATTATATTTCGATACCGTCGGGAGTAATTAATTCAACCCAATACAATGCATTTTTAACTGAACGACAACTAAATAAAAACAGCGAAAACGAATATAGACATTCTTGTAAGACATCTAATTCTCTTTTATTTTGGAAGAAATACTTTTTACCGGACGACACACCGTTTCCGAATTATAAGCAAAAAGCCGAAAAAAGGGACCTTTCCCACCCCCCCTCTGAAGCAGCAAGGTTAGAGGCGAGGACTTTTAGTATCTTTGTCTCCTTACTACCCACAATACATTCCTCAAGCAAAAGATTTCCCACAACCCCCTTTCGGGCATTCACTGACTTTTCTTGAGAAATCGCGAAATTTATCCGAAAACTTCAAATTACCGTAACTTCTGATCTGTAAAAAATATTAAATTAGTAACTATTACATATTTGTAAAGAAGATCTAATGCTTTACAACTTCCTATCTGACGACTTTTCTCTAAAACATAAGGCTGAAGAGTTAGAAGGACAAGTCTGACGAAAAATGTGAGGCAAAAAAAGTTTTTCGAGAATTATTGATCTTCGCTAGCGAATATCTCGGAAACTATAACACATAGGAAGAAAATAAATATAGACAGTCGTGTAGGAAATTTATTTATCTCTTATTTCGTAGGAGATACGTTTCACCGTTCGACGCATCGTTTCCGAGTTATAGGCAAAAAAACCGAAAACAGGGACCTTTCCACCCTCGTCCCCCTCTAAAGCGGCAGGGTTAAGGGCGGGGACTTTTACTATCTTTGCCTCCTAATTACCCCCAACACATTTCCCAAGAGAAAAATTCTCCCCCATCCCATGTCCTCTGTAACCCCTTCGTTGACTAGACTATAGGTGTCACCGCGACATACAAAACACTTAACATTAGTTGACTAAAGTTTATCTGTTATCATTTTTTTAATAAATTGCGCTTTGGGCTAAAAAACTAAATAAGCATATCTTTAAATAAAAATACTTAAAAAGAGTTCCTTTATCTCAAGTTTCAGCTCTTCGTGATAGTAATACAGGTTTTCAGCATCACCCGAGACGTCTATATACATGGATATCACCTGGCGACAGATACAGGAACCAGATAAACTATACATTGGTAAAATCCCGTTAAAGAACCACATTTAAAGACGTTAAGACATATGCAGGAAAAGATTGTAATAGCGACCATCAATTTCTATCAGCTGCATTGCGCATGAAACTAAGGAAGCATAAAAGAACAATACATGAATGTCCTAATTGGCATCTGAGAAACAATGACACATACAAAAAAACCGTGATACCAAACCTACGTAATCTCAGATAAGTTACACAACCAGAAAAGTCGCCTAAGAGTATCTGGACGGAAACAAAGCGTATATTGAATAATGCTGCTAAAGACATTAAAAGTGATACAGAAGAAAAAAGGAAATAATAGATAACAGATGACACAAGGGGCAGAATACAAGAAAGGAAACAATTAAAAACTACAGAACTGAAGCGTGATAATGAAAAAAAGGCCTACCAAGTATTGAACATCGAGTTAAAACGACTCTGCCAAAAAGACAAAGCAATAACCTGAACCAAATATGCAACGAAATAGAAGAATATAAAACAAAACTGGGACTAGAGATATGTTTAAGAAAATAAAGTAGATAACACAATCTTTTGCACCAAATCACAATGCTATGAAAGACGAGAACGAAAATGTACTCACTGCTAAACAGGATATATTAAACAGATGCAAGGAATACTACGAAAATTTGATGATGCAGAAAACTGACCAACACAAGAAGAATCCAGTTTTGAGAAAAAGTCTGACATACTCAGAAGTGAAGTTGAAATAGCAATTTGAAAACAAAAAAGCCAGAAAGCCGCTGGCGCAGATAATATTCCCATTGGACTGATTTGGGCCCTAGATGACATCGGAGTGGATATAATATACCACCACCACCATACGTGATCAGAGGAATAGACAAAATCAGTATATATTCCTCTTCATAAAAAAGGATCATGGGAATCATGCAGCTATTATCGTACAATAGCACTAATCACACACCGCAGCAAAATAATGCTACAAATAATAATAGAGAGGATAAAACCATTCTACCTGAAATTGAAGAAGAACAGGCAGGTTTCGTCCTAGGACGCAACGCTAGAGAGCAAATATTGAACGTACGACAGATTACAGAAAAGTTCAGGGACTTTAACAATACGACATATCTGTGTTTTATTGATTATAGCAAAGCCTTTAACCTAGTGAACTGGAGGAATATGTGACAGATTCTCTCCAAAACGGGAGTGCCACACCACCTGATTCTACTGATCAGGAATCTGTACAACAACAACTGCGCTCAAGTCAGAGTGAACTGGGAACTGATTGAAATTTTTTGGGTTATTAAGGGCGTAAGGCAAGGCTGCATACTGAGTCCAAATCTATTTAACATATATGGTGAATGGATAAAGCGAAAGGCTACTGATCGATGGAATAGCGGTGTCACTGTTGGCGGAATGAAGATCTGCAATCTGGAATATCCAGATGATACAACCATTCTTGCTAATTCCGAAGCGGAATTAAGTCAACTACTAGAAAAAATCAAAAACATCAGTAAAACAAATAGAGGATAAGCAAGGATTCTGGTGATGGATAGGACTAACAACAACTAAAACCAAAGAACAGAAATAAACAATATCGCTGTTGTGAATCATTTTGTGTACTTGGAGTCTATGATAACTGATACTGGCGGGTGCCTGAAGAAATAAAGCGGAGATCAGCAAAAAAAAGCGATTTCTAAACTGACTAAAATTTCGAAAAGTCACGAAATAATCGTAAACACCAAAATCAGAGTTCGGGATTTTTGTTGGAGACGAATGTTGGAGACGAATGTTGAGAATCCCTTGGGTAACCCGCAGAACAAATGTGTCAATACTGGAACAACAATTGAATATCAAGAAAAAGCTAAGGACGCACGTAACAGAACAAATAATAAGCAATTTCGGACACGTCTTTCAAACAAACGGTCTGGAGAAGCTTACAGGGAAAAGTGAAAGGTAGAAGAAGTTGAGGTAGATCCCCCACAAGACACACCGACCACATTGTTGCAGTCATTGGCGCTTCACTGTCAGAATGTGCAAGAATGACGGAAGACCGAGAAAGATGGAAGGACATCGGAAAGGTCAACTGATATATCACGATACATGTGTCAGGCTAACGACTAAGAAGAAGAAGTAGAAGATTCACAATCAGTATAAACTATTGTCATGCTCAGAAATGATATAAATAACGTATTTTTTTTAAAGATTCAAAAGTATTCTATCAACCAATCAGAATACAAAATAATAATGACTGCATTGTACTGTCAATTAGTGTCAACTAAAGTTAATTTCTTTTCTATTTTAAACATCCAGTAATGTTTGTTATCCTGGCTTTTTTCGTTACAAATAATCGAGCCTCTAAATAATGCCACTGTCAAGTTAGCAGCTTCACATCAAATGGTAGGTTATGTGGGTAAATTGTCAGTTATATCTAAAACATGTTTAAAAGAAAATTGCATAACATTTTCGATTGTTCCTGACGATTTGTTTTACTATCGTAATCACTCGATGATAACCTTCGAAATAGGTTTTTAAATTTCCAATAGACTATCCTGTTTTTTGTTTTTTAGCAATACGAAAACAAAACACAGCTTTCATTAAAACAATTAAATTTGTTTTTAATCTTAAAACTTATGGACTTGGGTAAAACTGCTAATAAAGCATCTTGGAGTCCGCTGCAAATCAAGAAACTAATTTTTACCGGAGATACGAAAGCTTGTTGCACTTAGGAAAACACACACTTTAGGCTATAACTCAAAAAAACAAAAGCTATAGAATTTTCTTTTTCACCTGTGAATTTGGTTTTAAACATAAGACCAATAATATGCAATCAGTATTCTTGTAGCTGCATTAATAACAAAGATACCTAAATATTACATATCCTGGAAACTAAGACACCCTGTATATATCATGCAAATTTTATGTTTAATGCACCTATATGCTTAAACAACATTGATAAATATCGATCTTCTATTGTCTTCTTAATAATTTAAGGTTGAATAATGCAATGAAATTAATGCCTAATCTATGTATATAGAACGTCATTGGGTTAAATGAAGCCGATTACCCGCAGAGAAGATAAGCGACCTACTCACAAATAAATGAAAAAATGCGCTTGATAAACAACAGTCCTATGTAAACACTCGAGAGTAATTTTTTCGTTTCGTGATTCAGCATTTCAAACTGTTTATGCTATAATCTCAAAAAGATCAAACTAATCATTACAATAAACTTTTCGACAAAAACTTATTTTTGACTTGATGCAATGAGGCTGCATAAGTTCGAGAGACTAACTGACATGCTAAATCTAAACTATATAAAGACACATCCTCTCTCACATTCGCAGTTTATTTTCAGAATACCAAATTCAGACACTAAGCAACTTTCGCGCTACTGTAGGTGTGTGTAGCTACTTGAAATTTAAAAAGACTTTGTTTAAATATCCAACCGGGAAAATGGCTATTTTAACCGGAAATATCTACATAGATATTTTGGCAATTGCAGTTTCTATTTTTGCAGTTATAGTGTCATTATTTAAGTGGTGGTTTGGTTATTGGGAAAGGCAGGGTGTTTATACACCGAAACCAATTATACCTTTTGGAAACGCAAAAGATTTGCTTTTACAGAAGGTAACTACAGGTATCGAGTATAAAAATGCATATGATGATATCAAAAGTAATGGACATAAGTTTGGAGGCTATTACTTCTTTGGAAAACCTATTTTTATACCAGTCGACTTGGATCTGGTAAAATTAATACTTACAAAGGATTTTAGGCATTTTACTAACCATTTAAATGCAGTGAATGTAGAAACCGATCCGTTATCTGGACATTTATTTAATCTAAAGAATGCAGAATGGAAAAATCTTCGTGCCAAATTGACACCAACGTTCACATCAGGTAAAATGAAGATGATGTTTCAAACTTTAGTAAATTGTTCTGACAGTTTAACAGCTGTAATAGACAGACATTGTAAAGAAAAACAAGCAATAGATATCAAGGAAATAGCTGCAAGATTTACAACAGATATAATTGGATCTTGTGCGTTTGGAATTGAGTGTAACAGTTTACAAAATCCAAATTCAGAATTCAGAATACATGGGAAAAAAGTGCTTGACGTTACAATTTGGGAAAGCTTCGTTAGACTGGTAGCAATTGCTTGGCCCGACGTGCTTACTCATCTTAAGCTAAGGACGTTCAGAAAAGATGTCTGCGACTTTTTTATGAATGTTGTAAGAGAAACTGTAGATTACAGGGAAAAGAATGATATTGTACGGAGAGATTTTATGCATTTACTGATTCAATTGAAGAATAACGTTAAGATTGAAGAAAATAATTTAGGAAAACTAAAAAATATTAGCAGTAATAGTAGTAATGAACTTTCATTGACTATGAACGAGTTGACGGCCCAGGCGTTTGTATTCTTTGCAGCAGGTTTTGAAACTTCGTCGACTACTATAACATTTTGTTTGTACGAACTAGTACAAAATCCAGAACTACAAAAGAAGTTGCGTGAAGAAATTAATACTGTGTTGGAAAAATATGGTGGAAAGGTTACTTATGATGCTGTAATGGAGATGCCATATTTGGAAAAGTGTATTAATGGTGAGTAATCGCATATAATGTAACAACAATTATAATATATTTTAAATCTGCCTTTGGCTAATTCTGTTTAATATCAATCTGAAAATATATTATTATGTTTGGGCATAAAAAAAACTCGAAGTTTCTTAGTTGTTATTTATACAATTATTCTAAATAATGAATTGTTGTTTCAGTCTACATAATTTTTTTATATTCTAGATTATTGTTTTGTTCTTTTTTGTAGAGGATTTTGAAACATCAATTTAATTTTAGAAACGCTAAGGAAGTATCCACCCACTCCTCTTCACACCAGAGAATGCACAGAAGACTACACCGTACCTGGAACCGATCTTGTTTTAAAGAAGGGAACCTCCGTTTTTATACCAGTAATGGGAATTCAAAATGATCCTGAATATTTCCCAAATCCGGATAAATTCGACCCTGAAAGATTCTCGGAAGAAAACAAAGCAAAAAGGCATTCGGCTGCGTGGACACCATTTGGTGATGGCCCTCGTGCCTGTATTGGTTCGTATACTTAAAATGATTTCCTTTCTATCCGTTACTTATATTTTATGTTAATTCTTTACAGGGTTGAGATTTGGTGTACTGCAAACCAAGGTAGGCTTGGTTACGTTACTGAATGGTTTTAGATTCACTTTGCACCCAAATACAAAACTCCCGCTATGTTTGGATCCCAAAGGCTTTGTTCTTTCAGCACTTAATGGTATTTGGTTAAATGCAGAAAGAGTTTAATTTTATAAATACTTGTTATAGTAGTTCTATATGTAGTTAGTCATATTTTTAATGACTTAATTTAGTTTCTGGTCTAACATTATCTGTTTTAATATACCTAAAATATATCATTTTCTACTGTTAGTTACCGGTAAATTAATAAAATTCAAATCATTCCTTATTGTGTTGGTGACTTTTTTTCTGTGTGACGTCTTTCCTTTCCCTTTCCTCGAGAATCTAAAAAGTCTAAGAAATTTAACAGGCTTGCTGTGATTTTCAGTAGTGTTAAAATAAACCCATACCAACGTGGTGTCATTGAATGAAATAGAGAACTAATAAAGAATTTTAAAATATAACGACGTTAAATTTGAAAGTACAGTCGGTATTTGCATCTCAGATATTGCAAAAGTGAAACTATGGAATTTTCAAGGTTGGAAAATAGATTTATACGTTATATCAAAACCTTCTTAGATGATGTTAAAATTATTACAATCGCAGTAATATTTAAGGTATAAAAAGAAGTTTAGGGAACGTTGCTTGTTAAAGTATTACTAGACACAATGGTGACAAACATTTCGTCCCTTCTGCAAAAATAAACAACCAAACACATCTCACTAATCAGTAAACAAAAACATGGGTTCATACATATTTACTAGCTATAGAAAAAACAATATACAATAATCGTATTCTTACTCACTACTTCACGTTTTAGCCACATTCTTTACAGTTATGTCGGTGTTGAGCCGAAGAGGTTCCGGGGCTTTATCGCAGCACTGGTGACCGTCGTTTTCAGACGTTGCCGGCAACACCCTTCAAACTCCCCCTTTTCCCTTGGTAAAAGCAAATCTCTTCTAGAATTAGCTTCCTCAGGTTTATAACGTTACGTGCAGCAGCGGATGCTACCCTGTCTGCTGACTCTTCTAATTTTTCTTTACTTAATATAATCTTTATAACAGGGCTCTGCTACGCCTTCAGTATCTTATGCCATTTTGTCTTTTCTTTCTTTCTTTACACATGTCTCCGGCAAAACCTCACACATCGAAACTACTTACATTTACATAAACCTACACTAAGATATGCTACAATTGTTGTAAAATTTTATAAAAAAGGGTTTCAGTGTAATATGTCTGCATACATTTAGTAGGGGGCAAAACCAGAAAAAGTGACCTTAATACCCATTCAGATCAAGGTTTACACAACACCTCAAACGTCAGAGAATGGCGGGGTTCTCAAAGCAACCAAACATAAATTGAATTAAGATTCAATAAAAAAAATTCACTTATCACTTTAAGATGTCAAAATCGGTATGGGCGACAAGGACATGTCACAATCGTTGCATTCCCTGGTGTGGTCTCTCACCAGAAAACATTCCATTCATATGTAAATAGAACGCCCTGATAGCATGTAGGAAAATTCTGTAAATAGCGGACTTTTTCTTGAAAAGTTATTTATGCTTGTAAATAACAATACATCGTTTTATTATTTTCAATCTTTTCTTTTGTAAATATGTTAGTTCTTTTTAGAAATTAAGTTGAACGTCTTTGTATAGCATAAAAGCCCCTTGATTTAATGCTCCTTGACATTGACTAAACTTATGGATTGGGAATGTTAAATTTTTCTAGAATGCTGTTATAAAAATGTTTTCTTAATAATAAATTAGAGATGTATTAGGGCTTGATATAGAATGCAATTACTTATAAATTTATATTTTTCAGACTTCCTTTTGCGATTCAGAGAATTTTATACTCTTATCTTTTGGTTTTATTACCGCTCAGACTATAAATCTGTCACCTTGTACGCAAAGACAAGATTTATATTCGCTATAATTGCTGAGTGCAACATCTAAATTTCTTGCTAAATCACACCCTCTTGCATTATTTTATCGGTTGTCCGATCACCCGATATATTAATCAACCAATTATCTGTTAGTTTCACCCTCTTGGGGGTTGGAAGTTACCTTTTTCGCTTCAACACTCAACAGGGTTCATCTACCGCTATCGAAGCAGAAGCACGCGTCTTGCCTGTCTTCTCTTGTGAAATTTTGGAACATAGAAATAATTTCGCGAACTACCGAAAAATATTCAAGTGTTGGACTAATCTTCTGCTAAGGTGCAGTTATACCTGAGTGAAAATATCACGAATGAATTCTATCTTCGTTAAACAACTGATAGACTTTTCCCCGGAATATTCCGGATGCTTCTTTATCGTACCGTACTTCAAAAATCATCGCCAGCAGGCAAAAATTGCCAAATAATTTTAGAACGACCTTTCAAAACTACCGTACCGTTATTTATCTTATAATACCTTAATATTTTTATTAGACTTTCTACGAGATTCGTACTGCCTCGCTCTGTATAGATATGTTGAAAGTCAATTAAAATATCTTGTTACCTAACGTATAAGGAAGACGTCCATTCTTGTAAAGATTTATGTAGTAACTCAAAATCAAATCTTGTGTAAAACAGTGCCGCGAGTTCAGTGGATTCTGTGCCCACAACTAAATTCTCTTTGTATTGGATTAGTTTCCTTTATAGTAAATAAACTTTACCCTTTTATAAATCTTTTATGAAGAAGCATCATTGACTTATACAGTTTGTCATCCTACATTTGTAATTATTTGCGAAATATATCTGCATATTATCGTCACGTCACCAACAACTTGGGTGAAAGTAATCCACTATAAAGGTTACTTAATCATCGTTTCACATTGGTGAAGAGCTTGAGGACATCGTTTCATACTAGTGAAATACAGAACGAACGGTTTCACAGTGGTGAAAAGCCCGTTAATATTGTTTAATTAATTGAAAAATATTGTTTGCTGAATTGTAACGTAACTAACTTGTTCGGAACCTTTAATATTTTTTATTCGTTTGTATTTTTTATGAACAATATTTATAAAATCGATGTTTTTCTTTATCGTTCATTCATGTTAAATTCTAATAACGAAAATTCTTACTATCTAACAATTTTATAAACTTGTTCTTGTTTGCCGATTTGTTTATATATAATTTGGGATCCAATAAATTTTATTCTAATATTTGCGGACAATTCATTGTCTGTATGTTAACCTTGCTCTGATTCTACTAGCGCCTCTTCTATTGCGCTGGATTGCTAAACCGTAAATATTAATAAGCTTCATCCGGTCACATTTACTGCGTATGTATGTATGCCTGGTGCAGTTGTTTATTTGTTTATTGATGTTTATTTATGTGTGTATATAAGTTGTCCAACAGTGTGACCTGGGCTGCTGTAACCTGTTTTTATATTTTCTATTCTACAGTATGCCAATATATGTACTAACCTATTTCGAGCTTTTATTGGGTTATGAGCAGACTTACTAAGCATTACAGAAATCATCTGTTCTGGAATTCAGTGGCGTCGACATTCTCCTTCGGATTCATTATTTTAAGTTCACATTGTGAAAGTAAGTATCTACATAGAGTGCAGTACAATCTCCATTTCATTTATTTGTGTATCATTCGAACCTCTGGTTTGACCCTGGCTAACATCTCGCCTACTAACCTAGGTATGAAGATCAGCTGTGAGGTCTTCTATTTGAAACTAGGTTACCGACATTGTACTATAGCTGGCACCCTCTCAATATCGAAACCACTAAGATTGGCGTATCATTATTATCGTTTATCGCTTGCTCTAGGCTCTCTTCGCTCACGACCCGTCTTCGACTGCATAAAGGCTAGCATTACAGGTGGCATATCGATTTTATATATGGTTACACTACCGATGGGTCACTAATCCCAGTTTGATTCGTAAAAAGCAATGAACTAAATTAATATCCCAGTTTCAGCTTTAACCTCGGGTAGCCGTCGCTGTAAAATTTACATACAAACTACTTATGTAGTAGCTGATTACAACACACCAAGAATGATTAGAAATAATATTATCAACTTAGCATCGTCTTAGATTTAATCAAAGACTAAGTACTATCCAGTCGTAACAGGATGCCCACCAGGCATGTGTACCCAAAGTACACTTTTTCTCACACTTACTTGATGTAAACGGCTGCCGGGAAGGTCAATGACCCTGGCTGTTTCCATACACGATACAACGCGCAGAGATGTTTTACACATTCAGGAAGAATTGTTTAAACACAAAAGCGCCAAAGCGCACATTTATACACAATTTTACAAAGCTGTTACCATTCAAATTTTAAGACGAAATGGTTGTTAGACGAAAACTTTCCATCAAACAAAAAGTTCCATGCCCTCGAATATTATCGATATTTAATAGTTCTTAGAACCACAACAAGGATGACGCCATATTTACAATTCCAAAATTTAATTAGACGCACTTGTGGTTAATACTACTTAACCCACGAAGTACAGACTTGGGATATTACTACCAACCACTCGCCAAAACCCTTGAAATATCTCCGATTAGGCAGACGCACAATAGCCCAAAAAGCCACTATCACTGAGTTTTAATGAATTCTTCAGCACAACGATACGATTTTAGCGACATCCCATTGATGTACTTGAGGGTGAAAACTCTACTCCTCCGCCTACCTAGGCACAACCGTACTGAACATAGATGCGATAAAGATAGCAAAACAAATACGCCGGTCTGTATAATGAAACGTTCCTTGCCTGTTGAAACTTGTAGCATGCCGAGGTGGCAAAATTAAAAAACGGGATCACATAAAACACATAAAACCAACGCCTCCCACAACTAAGACGTGGTGAACAATTTTTGAAAAGCTTAACGCAACCTTGCTCTACAGAAACTTACTTTTAAACCAAGACCCTTTTGGTCTAAGGCCGGCTGGTGTCAGAGGGTGGTCTTGAGCGTGAGACAAGAAAGTTATATATACAATAAAACACATACTATAATAGTTAATACTAATAATAATAAAAAAGAGGCCAGTGTTTTTTTACAAAACAACAGCACAAAAATCCACAACTATAAACAATGTACAAATACAAAAATTTTTAAATAAAAATTACAATTAACAAATTTTAATGATTTTAAATTATAAATACATAAATGCAATAAACTTTTGCAGATAGCAAATATACTAATCAAAAATAGAATTCAAATAATAATATTTTATCTTGTATGAACATATAAAATACATTTTAAGAAAAATTTTTAAGTCTTATCAGCTCACACCACTCGTCTAATATCATAAAACTAGAAATACTAAAAATATCGAAAAATTAATGAAAATTCAATAATTAAGTCAAATAACAAAAATAGTAATTTAACAGTGTTAAGAAATTTAACCAAATAATTCATAATTAAATTAAACAACAATAGTAAAATTTCTAACACAAGAACAAAATTTAGATGGCATGAAAAGAAACATTTTTACACAGAAACCCTGAGCAAATCTAAATCGGTGGCCGCTGGATACAATAAAAGATTTGGATAAATTTACAGAGCGGTTGTGTGCTCAAAACATTCCAAATACGTTGTGGCTTGAAATCCACCAGTTAAGATAGCCTTGCAGATTTCAATTACCGTACCTTAAAGATTTCAACTGGTGTAATTTAAAGATTGCAAATGGGGGATGGTTAGAAACTAAATGTGAATTCGACTCACATTAGATCAAGCAAATTTCCAAGAAGAAGTAAAAGTTACCCTCGAACTACTGAGGCTTCTTACAAAGAAATTCTCAAAGGGTCTACCACTACTTGACATTCTATAGCCCCATTAGCAGAAACCCCAACATCTTCTGTTGCATCTCTGGTCCGAATGCCTCTCGGACGAGCAAGAAAGAAGTTGACACACAACCGCCGCTCGGTTAGCCAATCACAAAAGTCCACATACAAACTAGGAGAATTAACACGACGTTTCATTCATAAATATAACTGCATATATTTAATAAAATGTATGCAAAAGTTTTTAAATATTATTTTGACCATTTTTTCGCAGATATATGTATATCTATATGTTCGCTGTGGTCTTCCTCTCTTACGTTTTCCACTTTCTCTCGCCTCGTACGCTCTCTTCACTAGCCTGTCTTGTCCCATTCTCTGCACATGCCCTATCCATCTTAGTTGCCCCTGTTGTACCGTCTCTTTTACTGGTGCTACGTTCAATTGCTCTCTGTACTCCACATTTCTCATTCCATCTTTTCTTATCTTTTCCTGTATGTTCCTCAAAAATTTCATTTCTGTAGCTGCGAGATTACTTCTCTGATTTTCCGTTGTCGTCCAGCTTTTGCATTTAAATGTAAAGGTTGGTTTCACTACTTTTCTTAGGACTTTGGCCTTTAGTTTATTGGGTATTTCCTTTTTGTTAAGGAACTTTGCTTTCATTGCATTGAAGAGTCTTTCTGTTTCTGCAATTCTTTTATTAATTTTATCTTCTATGGTTCCTTTCTCATTAAATATTGTTCCTAGGTCTGTACATTTCTCAACTTGTTCAATGACCTTTCCTCCCATTCTGATTTAGTGTTGCTCTTAAGTTGCTCCTATTATCATTGTTTTAGTCTTCGATATATTCACTTTCATTTTACTCTTTTGTAGCTTTTCATTTAATATACTTATGTTATGTTTATGTTTTTCCCACTATTACCGTATCATCGGCGTAACACAATTCCGTTATGTTTATGCATTCCATTCTCCAGTTTCCAACGTTGTACTTTTTTAGTTTATTTCTATATTTTTTCAATACTTCATCCAGGACCACATTAAAGAGTAAAGGGCTCAATATACATCACTGTCTCATTCACATCGTGCTTATAAATTTCTCCGAGCTTTCTCCTCTTACTCGTACATAGCTTCTAGTTTCTTCTTATAGACTTGGATCTACTCGTTTATTTGTTTATATTGCCTTCTCACTCAGTTGTCTTAGTGTAAGGATCTGATCTTAAATACCTCTTTTTTCTCTGAACCCTGTTTGGCTTTCTTCTAGTTGTTTTTCCACTTCTTTCCTTAATCTTGCTTTCAAGATTCTTGCATATATTTTTTTCATTGTGCTTGTTAGGGTAATGTCCTTTTAGTTGCCACATTCCTTACTATCACCCTTCTTATATATCGGGGTTATGATTCCCGTTCTGCAGTCCTCGGGTTTTTTTATTTTCTTTCTGGAATGCTTTCTCTATTTCACTTTCTGAGAAGAAATTTTCCTCATTGTTTTGTTGTCATATTGTTTGTTGGTTTTGCGTATTATTGCTCTTCATTTTAGTTTTCATTTTGCTCTTGATCTTCCAATAATTCCTCAAAATATTTTTTCCATCTATTCAATATTTCTTCTTCGTGTATTGTAATATCCCCGTTTGTGCTTTTTATATTCTTCAGTATAATCGGTTTTTTGTTTCTTATTTGTTTTAACATCTCATAGAACAGCTTCTGATCCTCCGCGTGTGCAATCGCCATTTTTTGCCCGAATTCCTCCCATGCTCTTAATTTTCCTCTCTTTACCAGATCTTTAACTACCTTTTTTTGGTTCTTATACTTCTCATAATTTTCATCTTTTCTTGTTGTCAAGTACTTATTCCATGCTTGGTTCTTCTTCTCAACTTCCCCTTTATTCTCCTGTTTTCGATCTTAGTCGTACCACATGTCCTTTCTGCTACTTCTTTTATTTTCTCTTTGAGATTCTTCCATCTTCCTTCTATATCTGTATCTCTTTTCCTCCATTCAGCCCTATTAAGTTCCTTATAGTAACTTTCTCTTGCTATCGAGTCTTTTAGCTTGTAAGTCTTGATCTGTATCATTACTATTCCCCTCTTGCTTGGTTCTTTGTTTTTTTCATTGCTTATAAGTCCCATCTGGACCAACCTATCTCCACTCTTCTGTTCATTCTTACATTCTTTATTCGTTCCCATATTGTAGTATTTACTATGAAGTAGTCTATTATCGATCTCTCTCTCTCTCCTTTGGTTCTTCTCTTGTTACCTTGTGTACTACCTTATGCTTGAATTTGGTGTTTGCAATTATATAGTCATTCTCTTTACAGTAATCAATAATTCTAATTCCGTTATCATTCCTGGTTTCTTCACCTTCCCCTCCCAACCATCTCTCCAATTTCTCATTTTCCCTTCCCACTCTTCTGTTAAAGTCTCCATTATTGTTACTTTGTTATTTTTTGTTCTGTCTATCTCTTTTTGTAGGTCTTTATAGAATTTAAACTTTCCTTTAATTTTTAGATTGTCATTGGGGGCATATACCACCACAAAGTACCATTTTTCTAATTCGATCATTATTTGCAAGGTTAATATTCTTTCATTTATATATTTTATGTCGATTATGTCATTTTCTCTTTCTTTGCTTCTTAGCACCGCCACTTCAGCACTCACATGTGTCTTCGAGTTTATGCAACCCCACCCCATTACATATCTATCCCTTAGTTTCATTATTCCACTGTTTTTCTTTTTAGTTTCAGGGATTCCCAGTATTTGTATATTCACCTTCTTCATTTCTTGAACTAGTTCTTCTTCCTTTCCGTTAATACCTCTCACGTTCTACACACCCACTTTAGTTATTTTGTTCGTTTTTAGTTTTTTATCTATCTCGTTTTTCTCGCGTTCCATAGAATTTTACCATTGTGTCCTTATCCATTACTTGGGTCTTCTTCGTTCTTTTCCCTCTTTCCTATCTTTTTAGTTCTTTGCACTAGAGGATGTAGCATCTTTTCTTGTTGTTTTAGCTTGCCATCCTCATAACTGCATCTATATTCCCGCTCATCAATCATTACTTTAGTGTAGCCCACCTTTACTTGTTTCTTCTTCTTCCTCTCTTTCTCCGCAATTTCTTTTATTTTTTCTGAGTTTCCTGTTCTCCCTTTGTCAGTTCGCTGTTTATGTAAACTTTCTCTTGTAGGCTTATTAACTTATTTTTGGTTTTCATCATTATTTGTTTTGTCGTCGGATTATTCAACTCTATTTTACATACTGTAACTTCTTTTATTTGTATCTTTGTGCCAATACTTCTCCCTAGAGAGTTTTCCAATTTTTAGATCCATTTGATTATCTGTTTCCATCTTGATTCCAGATATTACTACGTTGTTCTTTATCTGTTTCTTTTCTAAATTTTTCATTCTTGTCTTTATGTCTTTCATATCTTCTTTAATGCTTTTATTTTCCTTTTTTGGTACTTTGTTTTCCCTCCTTAATTTTCTCAGTTCCTATTGTTATGCCTTCTGATCCTGTTCGACCTCCTTTACGTCTATCATCAACCCTATAACTAACTCTGTTAAGGCATCTATCTCGTCTTCCTTGTTTCTACTTTCCTTCTAGGGTGTTCTTAACATCTCCTTACTTTTCTTAAAGGTTTCCTCTATTCCCACGATCTCCCTCTCTGTCTCTCCCTCTCTTTGTTTCTTTTTGTATCCGCTGAATAGTAATTATCGCTGTCCATGTCTCCGATTCTACGTTACACTTTTCGTTTGCACCTCGTATACCTATCTTACACTATTAAATTACTTTTATTTATCACGTCCACTATCTCCTTTTTGCTGAGATAAGCACTGCACACTCTGTACGTTTATTTCAACTGTTCTTCTATTTAAATTATTATTTTTCTTCCTTATCAGTTATCACTTCCATTATCTCCTTTTTTGTTGAGATAAGCGCTTCTCCCTTTGTACATTTATTTATTTCACCTGTCTACCGGTTGTAATTCCGCGTTCACGCGTGGCGTAGTTCGCAGAACGAAAACCAAAATATTGCCATCTGGCACACGTCCGCTCTGTTAGCCGATCGAAATTCAACCATGGCCACCTAAACTTCCAGGTGGCTATAACTCAACTATCCCTTGGTGTTCCATAAAATAAACTATAAAAATTGTCTTTAGTTTCATGTACCTTATTAATGCATATTTGTTCTTAACTGTAGGTAATACTGGATTAAGCTAGTTATTGTCCATTTATTATTGGTATTTTCTCATAATGAAAATATATTGTGGAATGTGGATTAAATCCTTTTTAATAAAGATTGTCTAGAACAAAATGGTTTTTTATCTTCCTCTCAATCTAAAAAACAATGTACTTGAAAATTACAAGTTACTTTTATTTACAAGACTTCTTAAATAATATCTTCTGATAGGTCTTGTGTAAATGAGTACTCAAATAACTTGAAATAATTTATTTTTGTTTATTCTTTTGTATCTTGTACGATCAAAAATGTATTCCCATTTTCAGTAAAATACATTAATGGCATATTTATATTTTTTGACAATTGATAAAGAAATTAAAGTTTTTTTTCAAATAATGTTTCGTGAATTCTTTTTATAATATTGTTGATATCCACCCTTTATTAAGAAGAATTTTAGCCTTTGCAGCTATACAAATAATGAAAATTAAATGTTCGTTGTTTAAAGATGTTGACTTTCAGAACACTTTTTAATATTTTTTATTATGTTTGATTGTGCAATCTAGTGTTCCAAATAGCAATTCTTGACAAATTTACTTATTATAATTATTAGGAGCTGTAGAGCAGTCTAGGTTTCCCATACTAGCTTCAACAACAGAAACATTAGACAGCATAACTGAGCACAAGATAACAGAGAACATTGTGAAAGTTTGATGTGTTTCTCAAATCAAGAATGTTAACGATTTCATTACTTTATAATGTTATTTTAAAATGCTGCATACATATCCGGATTCTGCTTTAAATCTCGTTTAAGCATTTTCATCTCGTATAAATTTATTATTTTATTTCAACTTAAACGTTTGCCAAACTATTTATGTTGTTAAAAGATATTTCTTTCAAGGTTCGTTAAGTTATAATCACCATGTGTACGTTCTTTATTTCAGTGTAGAATCGTTTATCAATTCGTAGAAATTTTGTTTATGTTTTAGCATTTTTATGTTCGTAAAAAAGTCTGCATTACATTCGAAATGTAAGGGTTAAAATGTTTCCATAATTCATAGTTCTGTTCATGTTCAGTTTCACAATATGTCTGGCGTTTGGTTTTCTTAAAACGTTTATGTGTCAGAAAAATTTTAGCGTCCTTTCGAGAGTTTTGGCTTGGCCATCAGTAAGGCCGAGCCCGCTCCGTGTTTCGCCTGCTAACGTACAGTTAAAATATACTGTGAATTCGAAAACTTAAGTTCTGTGGATTATGGTGTTCTTCCGGGAGCTGATCCTAGAAAAATAATTACGACATTCTCGTCGGACTAAATCACAGAACTCACGAGTAGTGAATAAGAAATTCCAGTCCTGTTTCGCAGTTTAGTTGCCGTTCTCAATGGGGATTGTTTTGCGTTAACAGCGAATTTGGCAAAAACTCCATCATCGTGGTGCAGTTTTTAATCACCTGTTTGGCGTCGTGTGTTAGCCCCAGGTCTTGTTTATTCACAATCTAGTTCCGGGAAAAACATCTTATGTGCTGATCACGAATGTAGTAATTTTGATGTTTTATCTTCTTTACACCTGTGGAAAGCTGACCAGCAATAACAATAGGCGTTTGTATAGTTTCAAAAACTCTTCTGTTTTTATAAGTGCTGTGCTTAATTGCTTGTTGAAGAGCTATTAAAAATCTAGACAATTTACGCTCTCGTTTCGTTAAAAACCTTATGACTGGCTCGTGACTCGAGCTCCTTGTTTGGTGAAGTCGTTACTAGCGCATCGAAAGCCGATCTTTCCTATCCTGGGCACCGTTAAAGATTTTGTACTAGAAATAAGGTATTGTTTATTTTATTTTCCTGACTTTTGTATTGTTTTGTGTGAAACCCTTCTGTTGGGGGTGTTTAGAAAGTTTAAACTAAATACAGTAATATTCAGATAGAGTTAAGAATTTCATTTATTCATACTCTGCAGAGTTATTAGTAGAGTGCGGATTTATAGGAATAATGTTTTTTTAGATATTAATAGCAGTACAAAAAGACATTGAAATAAGTGCGAATCGCAATTAAAGGAATCATTTAACTAATTTTCATAATGCTTTTTTTGCTTTTTTTGGAACTTTTTACTATTTTTTAGAATAATGCTTATTTTGTGCATTTTTTGTCAGTCTCAAGAAAAAAATCATAATATCCTTATACTTTTCTTGTCTACAGTATATTTATTTTCTGTTTCTTTAAAATACTTTCTATAAATTCTTTGTCTAGCAGCAATTGTCTACATTATTTTTTTAAACATTTTGTTTTTACGGTAAATTTCGTGACAATATTTTCAAGGATTTCTTAAAATATCATTATTTACCGTTATGTATTGAATACCATCTGGACGCTCACCGTTCCGGAGCCTGTCGGGGCCGTTACACATTGTCCCCGCAGTTCTTTGTCCTTAGGATTAGCTGTAAAAACAGTTATTTCTTATAGGTTTTAAGATTTATTTGACAAATGCTTTAGTTTTACTGGGTTACCTAAAGTGCTGATAACGTGCGCGTATGTAATGTTGCTGGTAGATTGAGAAAGTTTCGTTTCATTTTATTATAACTTAATCTTTTGCGTTGTCTTCTGTTTTTAATAAAATAAGACTGTGTTACAATGCCAAAAGTTAAAACGAGTGTAGAAGAGTGGATTAAAAATATACCAGAAATAAGTCTGGACGGTAGTAGACTATTTTGCAGAGTATGTGTTAAAACGGTAAGCAGTAGATTAGATTTTAGATATAATATTTTCTAATGCTCGTTTTAATAGATCCACTGCGACAAAAAGTATAATGTAATACAACATACGAAGACCGCTATTCACAAGGAGAATGTAGAAAGAGCGGAAAATGAAAACAAGCTGAAACAACAAACTATTTCAGAAGTAGTTGCCTCTGGATCTTCTACTCGATCTGAATAAAGAACTTTTTATTTTGATTTATGCAACACTCTGATATCGACAAATATTCCTTTCAGAAAATTAGACAATTCTGCATTTCGAAAATTCTTAGAAACATATTGTAAGAGATCGATACCGTCCGAAAGCACTCTACGAAAAAACTATTTAGATATAGTTTATAAAACAGTCCTTCATGAAATTAAAAATATAATTGCAGACTATTATATTTGATTTTCTGTCTATGACACCACCGATGAGTGAGGTAGGTATGTGGCTGGTCTCATTATCGGTATATTACATGAAGCTACTCCAACCAGGTCATTTTTAGTATATTTGAAAGAACTAGATAAAACCAACAGCAGCACCATAACAAGATTTATTAACGAGGGACTCGCAAACTTTTTTCTTCCTAATGCAGTCCCAACTGAAAAAATTCTGTTAATGGTGACGGATGCAGCTGAATATATGCTAAAAGCAGGCATTAATTAAAAAGTTTTGTATAGTAATCTCACACACTCTACTTGCGTAGCTCACGGATTAAACCGAGTAGCAGAAACTGTGAGGTCTGAATTTCCTCTAGTTAACGAGTTAATTAAAAATGGCAAAAAGTGTTTTTTAAAAGCGCCATTGAGGGTACAACGATTTAAAGAAAAACTGCCTAATATTCCGCTTCCACTACAACCAGTCATTACTAGATGAGGAACATAGTTGGATGCGGCTTTGTATTACGCAGTTAACTTCACCAGCTTCAAAGAAATTTTGTTAGAATTTTTGGAAGACGCATCCCAATCAGTTAGACTGCCAAAATATTTTTAAAAATCCGGAACTACAACAAAACCTTGCATTCATCAAAGCAAATTACGAGTTCATCAGTGAAACTATCACCAAACTTGAAACACAAAGAAGTGAGCTAACAGAAGCAATTCAGATTGTACAAGAGTTTAAAATAAAATTGGGAAAAGTGCGTGGTGATGTAGGAAAAACAATATTTGCCAAATTTGAGAACGTGCTGGCTAAAAACGAAGGTTTAGCAAGATTAAAAACCATTGCAAGTATTTTATCAAGCGAAATAGTCAATAACTTCGACTTGGAATCATCGTTACTTGCAAAATGCACCGATTACTAGTGTTGGCATTGAAGGACTGTCTTTACAAAGACACCCTAACTGATAAAAGAAGAAATTTCCTTATGGAGAATTTAGAAAAGTGCATAATAATTAAGCATTTTAGAGTTCAAAGTTTCTAATAACAATTCATTTTTTGTTTTTTTATAATAAACACTTTGTATAATAAGACCTAAAACCTGGAAGTTTAATTTTTTTTCCTGCATATTTTAAACTTATTTTTAATTTTTGTGCTATTTTTTAAGCTATTTTTTTTTGAATTTTTACGCTTTTTAGAACTTTTTTTATTGTTTTTTATGCTTAAAAATCCGCACTCTAGTTATTAGTTAATCGAATTTAACGTAACAAGCTAGGTAGTTTAAGCCAAAAGTATTCTGTTTAGGTCGTAAAGATTTAACTGTAAAATTTTGGAGTTTGTTATTAAATTTTGTGTATTACTGCTAAATGCTATTGATCATTTCGAATCATTTTGTTGAGTTGAAATTATTTGAAAACGTTAGACTTTTATATTTGTGATTTGAATTCATTTGTATTTAGTAAAAGTGACTAAACTGTTATTACAATATAATTCCGAATTGTTTTATTGTATCTTTGTTTTTGTTTTATTACAGTATAAGTGATTTTTTGAAGAAATTGTGAACCAGGTCTGAGGAAAATCGCAGCCTAAATTTAGACTTTTTTTTTGTGTAATAAACATATTTATGTACTTAGTTGGTGTGGTTCTTGGTAGGGATCGCGTCTTGTGTTGAGTAGTTGATACACCAATTATATTTATTATTGAGCCTTCAGCTGAGCTATGAAGTGCTTCTTTTGAGTAAGTATTAATAATAACCTCCCCGGATAAGTTTGTTCGGGGAGCGTTTGAATATACGTCCAACGTTATATGGCATTGGTACCTTCATTTATATACAGGGTTTTATTTTGTAAGGAGTCCATATACAGGGTGTTAGCCTATGAGAAGCTGTACTGGCCTATGGCTTCCTTTTGATTTTTAGCTTCTGGTGCCCTTAGCTTCTACCATCTTTAAGACATATTTAGAGTTTATATGAGTGTGAGCATTTACATATCTTATAACATTTAAGGTAAGTCTAGTTTGAACCACGCTTATCTCCGGCTTGCAGCTACGGGATTGGCCATCTATCAACCTCCGTAACGGGTAGTAGGCATCTTTCCAGGTTTTTCCCGTTACAACCTCTGTGCTAGAATATTTTAGTGCCAAATTAGAAATGACGTCTCAATAATTAAGGCGTTATTTTTAAACCACTACTACAATATTTCTAGCAATAATTACATTCTAACAACGGTATAGTTAAAATAGGCATAGTCTTACGAGATTTGTTAACTTGACCAATCTGTCTAAGTTTTCTACTTGATATATTTACTCTGAAATTCTTATCATTACATTGCAGTTTTCCTTATCTGCTTTTAATAAGATTAAATTGTTAGTTAAAAAAAGTTTGTTTGAGATCCTTTATTATATTTTGTAATTTTCTTTGCCTTGATATCAAACTTAGTGTTTTTTGAATTTATAGAACAAAGAGTATAACTTATCTATTAACACTTTTTTATGTGGACACCTATTGATTTTGATCAATATAAAACATTTGGTGTGCATCTTTACAGTAGACAATTACAATTTATAGCGACTGTAAAATTAGTTTAGGTTTTTTCCAGAACAAATATCCTCACGGTAATTTAATAGTAAACGTTAGGAATAAATTGAAATCCAAGTAACAAATAGTTAACCATTTATTATTTGAATGAACAAAATTAAAACAAAGAATAGATATGAAAAACTGTATAATAATAATATAAAGATTTGACATGGAAATACGTGTATTTGTGTAGTTTATAAAATCTGTAAATAGGTTAAATTTATAAATAATGTAAATAAATGCAATATAGATAGTTTTGATAGATGAAAATTGTAATTTTAATAAATTTGACTTGAATTAAGAAGCTTTTTGAGAAAACCTACAAATTGATTTTGAACCCTAAAAACTCAAGGGTTATGTGAGAAATACAGTCACTCGTGCAACTTCTGAGATGCAAATACTGACTTTGTAATTTCAAACAGAACATCGCTATATCTTAAAATTCTGTATTAGTTTTCTATTTCATTCAATGATACTTCTTTTTAAAAACACCTAGAAATTAACGCAAGCCTGATTATTTCTTAGACTTTCTAGATTCTAGAGGAAAAGGAAAGGAAAGCTGTCTCAAAAAAAATCACTTACAAAATAAGGAATGATTTGAATTTTATTAATTCACCGGTAACTAACGGTAAAATATTACATATTTTAGGTATATTAAAACAGATAATGTTAGATCAAAAACTAACTAAAATCATTAAAAGTAATCCTAACTATACGTATATAACTACTATAATAAGAATTTATAAAATTAAATTCTTTCGGCATTTAACCAAATGCCATTATCTGCTGTAAGAACAAAGCCTTTGGGATCAAAGCATAGCGGGAGTTTTGTATTTGGGTGCAAAGTGAATCTAAAACGATTCAGTAACGTTATTAAGCCGACCTTGGTTTGCATGAGACCAAATCTCAACCCTGTAAGGAATTAATATAAAATATTAGTAATGCATAGAAAGGAAATTATTTTAGATATACGAACCAATACAGGCGCGAGGGCCATCACCAAATGGTGTCCACGCAGCCGAATGCCGTTTTGCTTTGTTTTCTTCGGAGAATCTTTCAGGGTCAAATTTATCCGGATTCGGGAAATATTCGGGATCATTTTGAATTCCCATTACTGGTATAAAAACAGAGGTTCCTTTCTTTAAAACAATATCGGTTCCAGGTACGGTATAGTCTTCTGTGCATTCTCTGGTGTGAAGAGGAACGGGTGGATACTTCCTTAGCGCCTCTGAAATTAAATTGTTGATTATCAAAAGGATCAGAACAATAATGTAGAATTAGAAATATTATGCAGATTGAAATAACAATTTATTATTTAGAATAGTTGTATAAATAATTCCGAAACTTCCAGTTCTTTTATGCCCAAACATAGTAATCAATAATAAGATATTTTTAGATTTATTATAAACAGAAGTAGGCAAAGGAAGGTTTAAAATACGTTACGGTTGTTATTATATTATACACAGTTACTCACCGTTAATACACTTTTCCAAATATGGCATCTCCATTACAGCATCATAAGTAACCTTTCCATCATATTTTTCCAACACAGTATTAATTTCTTGACGCACCTTCTCTTGCAGTTCTGGATTTTGTACTAGTTCGTACAAACAAAATGTTGTAGTGGTTGATGAAGTTTCAAAACCTGCTATAAAGAATACAAATGCCTGGGCTGTTAACTCGTTCATAGTTAACGAAAGTTCATTACTACTATTACTGCTAATATTTCCATTCGACTGCAGGTTACTTTTTAGTTTTCCTAAATTATTTTCTTCAATCTTAACGTTGTTCTTTAATTGAATCAGTAAATGCATAAAATCTCTTCGTATAATATCATTTTTTTCCCTGTAATCTACAGTTCCTCTTACAACATTCATAAAAAATTCGCAGATTTCTTTGCTGAACGCCCTAAGTTTAAGATGAGTAAGCACATCCGGCCAACCAATTGCTACCAGTCTAACGAAACTTTCCCACCATGTAATTTCAAACACTTTTTTTCCATATATCCTGAATTCTGAATTTGGATTTTGTAAACTGTTGCACTCAATTCCAAACGCACAAGATCCAATTATATCTGTTGTAAATCTTGCTACTATGTCCTTTATATCTATTGCTTGTTTTTCTTTAGAATATCTGTCTATTACAGTTGTTAAACTGTCAGAACAATTTACTAGAGTTTGAAACATCATCTTCATTTTTCCTGATGTGAACGTTGGTGTCAATTTGGCACGAAGATTCTTCCATTCTGCATTTTTTAGATTAAATAAATGTCCAGATAACGGATCGGTTTCTACATTCACTGTATTCAAATGATTAGTAAAATGCCTAAAATCCTTTGTAAGCATTAATTTTACCAAATCCAAGTCGACTGGTATAAAAATAGGTATTCCAAAAAAGTAATAGCCTCCAAATTTATTTCCTTTTCTTTTGATATCATCATACACATTTTTATACTCGACGCCCGTAGTCACCCTCTGGAAAAGCAAATCTTTTGCGTTACCAAAGGGTATAGTTGGTTTTGGTGTATAAACACCCTGCCTTTCCCAATAACCAAACCACCACTTAAATAATGACACTATAACTGCAAAAATAGAAACTGCAATTGCCAAAATATCTATGTAGATATTTCCGGTTAAAATAGCCATTGCCCGGATAGAATATTTCAACAAAGTTTTTATTTTAGATTTTAAGTAACTAGGCACCTACAATTGTGCGAATATTGATTAATGTTTGTGTTTGGTATTCTGAGAATAAACTGTAAATTTAAGAGAGTATGTATCTTTTTATAATTTAGATTTTGCATGTCATACTCACGAGATTGCTGTCGCAAGCAGACAGTTAGTCTCTCGAATTTATGCAGCCTCATTTCACCAAGCCAAAGATAAAATTTTATCGGAAAGTTTATTGTAATGATTATTATAGTAAACAGTTTGAAATGCTGAGTCACGAAACGAAAACATATCTCTCTGAGAACTTGCATAGCAGTTTTGCTTATCAAGCGTATGTTTTCAGTCATTTGTAAATTGGTCTTCGAAGTGGAGCTCCGGTTATCTTCTTCGCTCGCAATCGGCTTCATTTAATACAATATCATGCTTTATACAGCGATTAGGTATTAATTTCATTTTAACTTATTAAATTTTCAAGGAGACAAATGTTTAGATATCTTTGTTATTAGTGCAACTACAAGAACACTGATTGCACATTATTGGCTTAACTTTTAAATGAAAATTTATTAGTGAAAACAAAAAGTCGATAGTTTTTGTTTGAGTTATAACCTTAAATTATGTGAATTTCTAATATCTCTGTTAGAATGCCAGAACGAAAAAATTTCTTGATTTCTTACAGAGTCCAAGATGCTTTACTTCTATTTTTACCATAATTTTTAAGATTTAAAACAAATTTAGTTGTTTTAATAAAAGCTGTCTTTTGTTTTGGTATTACTGAAAAATTTATTTATATAATTTCTATAAGTTAGAAATCAAAGAGAAGAAAAAAGAAAAAGTCTAGAGATCTCAACAAGGACAGGCACTAATCTGTATTTATTTGACATATGCTGCTTGGTGCCACCACTACTTTGCTGCAATTCAAATCCAATGTTACCGAACAAATTGTGACACCTACAATCCGCTCGTAGGCGAAGTCAGGGTTCCCGGTGTATCTGTAACGAAAGGCTCCAAACAACGAGACCAGGTGTCAAACAAAACCCTCGCAAGTCAGCTTGACATTGTCCAATATTATTTAAAGCGCTAGAACGCCGCAAGCAAGACAAAAACAAAGTAATGAAAACAGGCAATAGCTCAAAATTTCAAATATAATGTCAAGTACAAATAGCATAAAAGCAAAAAAAAGAAACACTATAATAATATACAAAACAAATTTAATGTAAAAAATAGAACAATCAGCAAGGGTAATTAAAGTTTGCAGACGGAATAATGAAATCGGCGAAGTTCGTTTGAATAAGCAAAAAAGATTGGTATCAGGAAAAATATAGTAACGAAAGGGGTTGATGGAGTGTCGTTTGTAAGCGCTTGCAAATAATAATTTCCTACCACCCTGTATATACCCGCAATTTTCTATAAGAGGTAAAAATAATTTTATATACAGGCCAGCGTTTGTAGAATGGCATTTGGCTTGACGATGCGCACTGGACAGCGTAGGCGTAGTAGTGGGGAGCTCATTTGCTTTGGCTCCTTCGTGGTGTTCACATCGGTACAGTCACAGTAAAAAGCATTTTTGCCAAGTTTGTTTTGATTTTGTTTAATTCATAGACTAGGTGTTGTTGTATTTGTTTTATAGTATTGTTAATTTAGTTTGTTTAATTTAGTGTTGTTTAGTTAGTTTAGTGTTTTTATTTAAGACTGTTTTAATTAGTGCTTAGTGTATTGTTTAAGTTTAAATATGGTTTTGGACAGTAAAAGCCGGAAAATTATAAACTCTATACTACAGTTTATGAAGAGGGAAGCCGATGCAGGTGCACCCATGATACCACTCTCAAAGGTAAGTAAAACAAGTACTTTTCGGTTAAATATTTATTATATCAAACATGAGTTTTATTGTAGTAATTAATGTATCTTACGCTCCAATAATATCGCTGAAATAATGCTAACACAACCATAATTGTTTTGCATATTTAACAACATAACTCATACGTTTTTATGTACTTACAAGATAGTATTGATTGCTTCTTTTGTAGCTTATAGCAATTCCCCATTCAACTAGATATTACGTTCTTTCTACAGGTACAGCAACGAGTTTCTGCTGCTACTGGCATAAGTTTGCGGACCGTAAATCGTATTGCTAAGGAGGGTAGAGAAATCGAAAAGGGTGAAAAACCATCATTTTCTACACCTAACAAAATTAGAAAGAACAGAAAATCAAAGGTAGCTTTGGATGATTTTGACAAGGGTGTGCTGCGTCGAATGATTATTAATTTTCATGCTACCGAAGGTGTAATACCAACGCTTACAAGGGTACATAAAAAGTTTTGTGAAGATAATGACTATAAAGGGTGTAAAGACAAATTAAAGAAAGAAATAAGACAGATAGGGTTCAAGTGGAAAAAGTTTGAGAACAACAGAAAACTTCTAATGGAAAATCATGAAGTAAGGCATCTTAGAATTAATTTTTTAAGAAAGATGAAGAAATACCGAGAAGAACGACGACCTATCATTTATATGGATGAAACTTATATACATTCTTCCCATACTCAAGAGAAAGCATGGAGCGACACATCTAATGAAGGCATTAAAAAACCAATTTCTAAGGGATCTCGACTAATTATTCTTAATGCTGGAGGTGAAGATGGATTTATACCGGAATGTTATGTTAGATGGAAATCGAATTGCAGCACAGGGGATTATCATAATGAGATGAACTATGATAATTATGAAAAATGGATTAAGGAGAAGCTTTTGCCAAATTTACCACCAAACAGCGTGTTAGTTATTGATAATGCCCCTTATCATAACAAACAAGTTGATAAGTGTCCGACTTCATCCTCCACAAAAGATGTCATGAGAAAGTGGCTAAAAGAGCGGCAGATCTCGTTTGATGAAAACATGTTGAAACCGGAATTGTACAACATCATCAAACTGTATAAACCAAGATATAAACAATTTAAAATTGACAAGCTACTAAATGATGCAGGTCATGATGTACTAAGATTGCCGCCCTACCATCCAGATCTAAATCCCATTGAGTTAGTGTGGGCGGCAATGAAGTCATATGTGGCTTCCAGAAATGTAAAATTTAGTATGAACGAAGTGACAAAATTATGTGACGAGTTTTTGGAGCAGTTTACAGTAGAAAACTGGAAGTCAAAATGTGAGCACTCAAAGCGAATTGAAAAAGAGTTTATGGCAAAGGAGCCTATGGTTGATATAGTGGTGGATAAATTAATAATTAATTTAACTGAGAATAGTGATGATAGTGACTTGGATACATCTGATGAAAGTGACAAAATGGAAGTAGAAGACGATAATCTTTCGGGGGTAGAAGAATTGCCAGATGACATTCATCAAAAGGTTTCATCTCCACAACCTGGAACTTCTAGCAAAAAAGTGTACACAGTCTTATAATTAGTATTGGGTAAGATCTAGATTCAAGTAATTATATTTAACTTTCGAAAAATTTTCTTTTTAATACTCAGTTTAAGATCTATCCCACAATGGACGTTAATACTCAAAACCATAAAAAACACTCAAGCTTACGCATTCAAAAATAAAATTTTGTTAAGCAAAATAAAAACTTTATTCTGCTGTTTTGGATCAGAATTATCAAACGTAAACAAAAACAAACTTTATAAACGTAATGATTTTTATTAAGTATTATGCTACTAAAAATATATTTAAGAAACCCGTAGCCACTTCGCAGTTGCTAAATGTTCTAGGTTTATAAGAAAAGACAACAACGAAAAAATTCAAGAATTTCTGCATTTTCAGATAGTTAATTAGGAGTCTTGTGGTCTCTCAAATTGCTTCTAATATGTTAATGTCCTTAGTGCAGCATGTTTCTCTAATTGTCAGGTACAGCAAGTTTCGGCATCTTTTAAAGGTAATTTAACAAATTTAAAATTTCCAGTATTTAAATTCTCTCGACCTTTCTCACAAAATACAACAATAAGTAAAAGAATTCATTCAGACACGATACCCTCTTAAATCATAAATTTTGTCATCAACCATTAAAGGATTAGCAAAACTGTTCATTTAGACAATGGTTCTTTACAACTAGAACTCTTTCATTTATTCATCTTAATATATGTATTTTATGAAATGTCCACAAAACCTGTGTTAGCAACTAAAAGAAAACAAGAGCAGTAACAGTTTCTACGTATTTCAAAAGCGCATTTAAGTAAAAAGTGCTTTTTCTTGTCACGTTTTGAATTTTCTGCGGTATTATTTCTGAACAGACCGTAATAGGATGCACTATACGTTTTATTTGATTTCTTTATTGCTAAATTGACACAAAACTGAACATAATCCAAGTTATTCCTCTGTAATGATATGTAATTGTAAAAAAAAAGTAAAGAGATTAATTTTATTATTTTATAACTTAAGTTGAGTGTTATTTATTTTTTTATTTGATTTTAACATAAAGTTGAATTTTGTTTATTATTTACCTGTAGAACAAATTAAAATACAGCTAAAGCGTTCAAAAAGATTGGAAAATCTGAAGGTAATGTGTAAACAATTTACAACATGCATTCTACAAAATAATAAAAATTGTATGCAAATTGAGTAGTTTTAGTTTTGAAATATTTTTTTACCCCGAGTGTACTTTCGCTATTTGCAATACCTCTATCTCTACCGCACACCGACTCGCTTTGTCTGTCTTCTGCGCATACCCAAATGCCTTTTTACAAAAGTTGGCCTGTACTCGATCTGCGATGACAAATAAATGAACAAAGGAATTAAACGGGCGAAGCCCAAAGTTATAAATTCTTAGTGACTTAACAAAAGCTAAGTGTTACAGATTAATTGATTTTAAATAACAGAAATATTTATCCACAGGTTGAATTTTCTTATAAAACCACAGTTTCCATAAAGGTTCTCCTAGCAGTCCAGAATTCTCGATATAATGGTATGCTAATGGACGAATGCCTATTGACCACTTATAGGATTACTTCTGACAATAAGGCTTGTACACTGCTACTTTGCGCATTTAAAAAAAAAAAGGAGTACAATAGAAATTTGAAAAAGTTAGCCAATAGTTTCATATCAGCATAGAAAAAAAAGGTATATTTTTAGCAGTATCTTTACATTCAACCTATTTAGGGACATAAGAAGTCGGTAGAGGTGTGCTTATATCAGTAAATAATAAGGCTTCCATCCTGCTGCTTTACGCATTTAAGAAAAGGAGCACAATGGATTTTATAAATTTTATAAATGTATTGTAACGTTCCAGAATTTGTATTCGAAATTAGGAAACTTTCTAAATCACCTTCCAAAGATTAAGTTTAGGGATTAACAAGTTGTCAGTCATAAGAATTTCTGTGACAACCCGTCTGTATTTTTAAAGTAATTGCAATTACCAATTGTTATTGTTATTGCTTCCTCTAAAATATACGTGGGAACAGAACATTCTAAAAAACTACGTCAACCGAGGGATATAAATATAAGCGCTTAGACTTGCTTTTAAGATCTCTTTAGTATTCAGCATTCAACATTCAATATTCAACATTCAGTCAGTCAGTTAGTATGTTCATTTAATATTGTGTATTAGTGTATAACAACGCCTTGTTAAAATTATAAATAAACCTCTGTAAAAACAAGTTGGTTACTTAATTAATCAAATCAAAATACTGCACACAAGTTAGTCCAAAACGGACACAACAATGCACTCTTTCATTTTTAATCTAGCCTTTACATGGACATACATGTGACTGTAGTTGTTATACAGTATAAAGTTCTGATATGCAAACTGTTAGATATTTAACATACTGTTCGTGTTTTGCAAACAGAAACATTTTAAATTTTAAAATTGGCGGTATAGATTTTATGGTTTTATTGTTCCCAGAAAGTGTAATGTACAGGGTGGCTACAGGTAGTCGTATACCTTAAGTGATTACACGACTCTCAAGCCTCAGCTGATTGGCTGTGTTTTCCCGCGTCGGTTTGCGGAAAGCTGTGTGCCCTCATCAATGATGTGCAAAGTGCTGTGGTCTTCATTTATTTTTTTAAGTCGTGTGCTAACATTATTTCCATTTTTAAATCTTTATTCAGTTTCTGTAATTTTCTAATATTTCATTTATCTGCTTATCCAAGGTAAGTAATAAATATACATATTTCTTTTACTTCTTCCTTTAAATTTGTTTTTATATAGGTACCATAAATAAAAATTTTAACGGATATTATTCACACAAACTAGTCACAAAACATGCCACTTTTAAAAAGTTTATTTAAGCATTGCTATAAGTACAGGGTTGTAAAGCTTAACCGTAGTTAGTTTTGCTTTAAACGTCGTCGTGCAGAGAGCAGTTTGTTAGTTTCTTGTGTTAGTTTTGTCGTGAGTACTGGGTCAGAAAGAAAAGACCTTACGTTAAAACAAAAGTTAACTGTAATAGAATATGCGGAGGAATCTAAAGCAAATCAAAATGAAGTAGCTAGGAAATTTGGAATTTTCCAAGCACAAGTAAGCAAACTTTTAAAGAATAAAGATAGTGTGTTGAGTGATTGGAAGAATAATTCACAATTGACGCAAAAAAGAAAACGTACCGGGAAGAATGAAAAAGTTGAAAATGCTTTGAGTAAATGGTTTATTGAAAAAAGAGCGCGAGATGTTCCAATTAGTGGTCCAATATTAAAAGAAAAAGCGGAATAAATTGCGCAGAAGTTTGGAAATACGGAATTTAAAACGACAAATGGATGGTTTTCTAGATGGAAAAATCGTTCCCAGATTTCCTTTAAGAAAATTGAAGGGGAGCAAAAGATGCTGATGTAAATGGAGCAAATGAATGGGTAACAAAAGTTCTACCTAATTTATTAAAAAACTATGAACCGGCCTGTGTATATAATTGCGACGAAACCGGCCTGTTATCTTCGAGCTACACCAGATGGTACGTTTTGCTTTCGTGGAGAAAAAGCTGTAGGAGGGAAGACAGCGAAAGACAGAATGACAATTCTTTGCTGTGCTAATTTCGATGGAAGTCATAAACTTCCGCTTTTTGTTATAGGTAAATCACGAAATCCAAGGTGTTTTAAAGGCATTAAATCGTTGCCCGTGAAATACACATCCAACAAAAACGCATGGATGACTTCAAATTTATTTAAAGAGTGGCTTATTGATTTTGATAAGCAAATAGCTAAAATGAATAGAAAAGTTATTTTATTCGTTGATAATTGTTCAGCTCATAAACCTGATGTGAGACTGAATAATGTAGATATACACTATTTGCCGCCAAATACAACGTCACTCATTCAACCCATTGATCAAGAAATTATATCCCATTTTAGGCGAAATTACAGAAAGAAAGTGGTCAAGAAACTTATTTCGACAATGGAGTATTATGATACATCGTCCTCTAAAACTGCCAATGATGTGTCAAAAGCCATCTCAATCCTTTCAGCTATCCATATGATGAATAAGAGCTGGAATAAAATAACTGAAAGTAGCATAGAAAAATGTTTCATTCACTGTAAGTTTTCAAAACAAGTGATTACGGATAGTGAAGAAGATTTTGAATGTCCTCTTCCTGAAGAAATGACTTCAGACGATTTTTCTAGATTTGCAACATTTGACAATTGTTTGCCCGTTTTCGGAGATGTTGAAGAACCAGAATCACAAGAAAATGAAGATTTAATAAGTTTTGATGACAATGAGAACAAAGATGAGGTTTGTGAATGGTCTCCAGTATCTGGCCAGGAAGTAACAAGCGCTTGTTGTGTAATAAGAAAATTTCTAGAAGGAAAATCATTGGTTGATTTCAATCATTATTACAATTTAGAAGAGCAAATAACGGATTTATTGTGTAAGAACAAAAAGCAATCTAAGATTACTGACTTTTTTGTAAAAAAATAATTTTGATTTAATTTATGGACATTTTAATTGAATTAGATTTGATATGTAATTGTTTCAATAAATAATTAATATAGTATCTTTACTTTTATTTTACTTAAAGCAGTAATAAATAACGCTGAAAGTTTTATAGTATGAATCTCAAGCGACGTGCAATAACCTCAATTTGTCTTGCAGAATTCTGAAAATCCTAAAGTCGGTTAATGGAATATCCCGATTATTGGAATAATTCTCCTTTGTCCAAACACTATTCCAATAAGCGGGTTTTGACTGTATTTAGTTCCAGATATTTATCTGAACTAATGCGAAATTATGCTTTATTTTTGCTAATTTGTCACGTAATGGTAATAACAGCAGAATTTATAAAAGCAAGCCGACAGTAGTTTATTTTACAAATCATAATCCGTAATTAACAAACTAAAATATGAAATGGATGGCGCACAAAATGTTTTTCTTTTGTGTTTGGCAGTATTGCAATAAGTTCTTTTTGACAAATTGTTAATTTTATGTCTCCTGGACATTTAATAGCTTATAGAACAAGAACAGATAGGTTAGGTTAGGTTAAATTTTTAGTATATATGAACATATGGTAAATTAAATACCATATTTGCTAAGAAGTTAAAATCGAGTCCGTACCTGCTTCGCTGCCTTCAACTAAAAATCTTCAAATGGAATTATCAGTATGCTACACTTGTGAATAGTTACCGCGGCGAAAAGTGTCTGCAGCAAAAAGTGTCTGCGGCAAATGTGTCTGCGGTCAAAAGCTCGCGGCGAATGAGTCGCGGCGAAACGTCCTAGACCGAAATATATTTTCTGTATTTTAAAACGTTAACTTAGTTGAAATAACATTCCCGAGATTTAGTGTACCGTCATAGTTTCATTAATGTACGCTATATAAATGATTGCTATTTTACCAACACTTATATTTTCAGTTGTTTGCAATTTATAAATTAGAATATATACAGACTGAATTTTTTTAATTTAAACTGAAAAAAATATGAGAAATTTTTAGATAAATGTATATATTTTCATTAATATTTATTCTTCATCACTATAGATTATTTACTCCAAAAATACTGTGACTTGATTGATACACAATTTACATATTTTCATAATTTCACAAAAGTTTAGACGTTACTTAAATAAGGTTAATTGAAAATTATTTTGCTGAATTAAATCTATTCAAAGAAATTAATGATATACTTCTCACGAATTTGGCAGGTATTAATTTTCTTAACTCAAATGATTTTTGTATTAGGAATTTATTGTATGTAATATAATAAATTGAATGTAGTCGATATGTACCTCATTGAAATATTATTTATGCCAGTAAATCACATTTCCACTTCCTAGAAGTAAATCTTTGGTTTGAAGCAAACTGGTCAAGCTGCGAGTAACAACTTGTTAGTGTGCCTCTGCAGCCATATTGTTTCTAGATTATGTTTGGTGATGTGAAAAAAATGCAGAATATAGGAGATTTTCTAGAACAGATTGGGATAGCAAAACTTATTCCCACATTTGAAGGTAGATTACATTTAAATGTTTTAATTATAATGTATACCTACTTACTATTATATTTATATAAAAATAAAAGGTTGTTCTAACTTATAGAGGGATTTATTGGATCAATAAATAAAGAAAAAAGTTACTATTATCTCCCCACAAAAGTTTCAGAAATTCGTGCACTAGCTGTGGTAGCAGGTAATGTTAAAATTAAACGTAGGAGTTTTGTTACTTCTTCATAAACCAAGTCTAGACCATTATCCACTAGACATTTCAAAAGTTTAAGTGATGGCAAATGCTTTGCTGAATCGGCATAAACATTTATAAGTTCATTTTCTAATTGTTCCCAGTTAAAAAACGGATATCTTTACCGTAGGGAATTTTTTTGTATGACTTTCAAAAAGATTTCCATTGAGGAGGTCTACAAATTGCAACTCTGGGAAGTCATTAAATCTTGTTTCTAACTGTACAGTCTGTGAATCCAGTATTTCATGTGTAAGTCTTCTTAGGGCAGAGATATCAGATTCGTTATAAAGTGGTCTAGGATTCAATTGAATGCTTATTGCTATACAGTCGGTAACAATTTCTTGTTTTCGAAGATTTTTTAAATTTTTAGTAACTACAGCTGTTTATTTTTGGCAGGTAGAAATATTTGACAGGGTTTTTGATTGCAAAATATTAAATAAATGGTCCACAAATGCAAAGATTTTGCTGTATAACGAAACAAAATAAACAAATGCTTTATCATCTAGGCGTCTCTTCAGTCCTACCGCACAACTGGTCGAATCTGGATCTCATTCGAAATTTTCAGCTTCAATAATACTCTCAAATACTGCATCCAATTTGGAGAAGTATGTTTTACTTGAGGCAATTTAAATCCTTTTTCGGTTAAAAGTGCTGTTCGAGACGATTTGCTAAAAAAAGTATTAAAAGACGTCAAGTCGCATATAAACAAGCAAACTTTTATGGTTTTATAGATCCATGTAACAAGACGAGATTTAACTGATCCGCATAGCAATGAATGAAAAGTGAGTGTCGACATACTTGTTTTACAAAATATTGAACACCACCTTGATGACCAGCCATAACAGCTGCACCGTCGTATGTCTGACTAACTATTTTGTTTATAGCATTCCATTTTGTTAGAACATTTATTATATTATAACATTAGAAAGGCCTTTTGCAGTTTTGTCTTTGGAAACGTCGTAAAATCCTATAAATCTCTCCTCTATTCGGTCTTTTACACAGTGACGTATTATTAAGCTCATTTGGGACTTGCAAGAAACATCTAGTGTTTCGTCAGCTTGCACAGACGCAAATAAACTTTCCTCTAGTTCATTTTTAATGCGTTCGTCTAAAACACATTTCACTGTTTCGATTAATTCATTTTGAATATCGGCCGAAGTTCCTTTAAAAGTAGAAGATGAAGTCAGATGGTTTCTAATAAATTGTTCTTCCTGTGCTGTATAATGCAATAATTCCAAATAATTACCTCTGTTAATTGAACTACTATCTTCCCGGTGTCCTCTAAATGGTAGTTCTTGTTTCGATAGCAAGACAATAGCTTGAATTAGGCGACCCAAAACTCTTCTATTCATTTTTACTTCTTCATTATGCTTCAACGCAGCAAGACGAGCTGCTTCAGACAGAACATGCTTGATTCGTAAGCCTTTGCCTAATTGAAAAAATTGAAAATAAAAAATTATTTAAATGAAATTCGCATTTCGTTAAGTTATTAGACATATCTAATAGTTCAAAGCATTCCCTGTTGTGCTTATGCTTTTTTGACATTTGATGCTTTACGGCTCTTCTTTCAAAATTTTTTATAGTAGAAATGCCTTCAGCGCTCCACTATTTTTCACCTCCAAACAGTAAACATAACAGTAAAGTTTCTTATTGTTTAAACTTCCAGTCAGCCACTTAAATTTATTATACCACGTCATTTGAAAAGTTCTCTTTTGTTTCTTTTCCGATAAAACTAAATCTATTGCAGGTGCAGGTTTTTTGTTTTTTGAATACCTAGCATTTGTCTTCATATGACAATAACGAAAATGAATTTTTCAACAGGAAATCTATTAATTCACATTCACTCATGTCTCGATTAAATACAGGAATAGTATTTCTTTCCATGCTCAAGTTTTAACAAACAGGAAAAGTATGTATATAACACCCTGCGATTTGCAAGAAACTAGTCTCTCGCCTGCATATTCGGCGCGTTACGGGTGCGCCTATGTGCATCCTATAAGACCATAGTTAACGGTATATAAGAGAGACTAAACTGCATTAGTCTCAAGTATGTTTTAAGCCGTGACATCTGATATTTCTGTACTGCATTCCCCCAAATTTATTACGGCGGAAACTTTTGAATAATAATTTCTTTTTTCGTAAAATTAATAAACCATGTCCCTATTAAAGCCCAAAATTTCAATTTTTAATTTTTGTGATTTTGTTTGGAGAGACAGTCTCAAAGTCTCCCCTGACGCTTCGCCACTGTCAAATAGTAATTCTCTAAACATTTTGGATAGGCAGCGATTTTTTTTTGCGATCTGTAGGGAAGTCCGTGGTGAGTATAAAACCGAGTTTTCGGGATACCACCCCCACCTATTTAGCCGTCATCTTGAAAGAAAGGGTGTAAACAGTTTTTCAGCTGTACCTCTGTAATTTGTACGGTGTGCGTGTGTGTACATTTACCGGTGGTGTACGTCGTAGTGTAATTTAGCTATTTACTACTAAACATGCTTAAACACAAGGAACCGTACAAAGACAAAATTTAGAAGTAGTTAAAATTAGTCAAAAACACTGAACTTTGTTAGAATTCCGATGAAAGGAAAGAAATGCTCTTTTGCAAAGCATGTGGTAAAACGGTAAGTTTTAGAAAGCTGGTATCTGGTAATGTCGGTATAACTAAGCACATCCTTTATTTTGCAGTTAGCATGTAACCGAGTGTCTCATTTACTGCAACATGAGAAGGGGCCAACACATATCGGAAATCAAAGAAAACCGTATAGATAAAAAATTTGGTTACTGTTAATCAATTTTAGTGTATATGGACCTGTGTGGCGCCTTCTTGGGTACTAATATTTTCTTTTATAAAATGAGATCATTAGAAAAATATTGCTGCAAAAATATTCCTAGTGAATCGATGTTGAGGAAACATTATTTGCTAAAACGTTATCAAAATGTATAGTTTTGCTTGTCGTTGTTTGAATAAGAAATTAATTGATAGTATACTGCAGGTTTTCGTGGAAATTCGTCAGATTGTTAGTGATTCTGACATTTGGAATTTTGTTGATGAGATCACAGACATCACAGGCCGAAATATCGCAAGCATGATTATTGGAAAGTTAAACAGCGAGGAAACAACGAGTCCTATAGTTTTAGCATCCAAACCACTAGAAACAACAAACCACGCCACCATGCATTTAACCTGCATGGCTCATGGTTTAAATCTTGTGTGCAAAACAATTCGTTCGCAATATCAGGATATTAACTTTTTGGTATCGTCCATTAAAAAGCTTTTCTTGAAAGCACGTTTACGGATTGAACTTTATAATGAAAAACTACCAGAATTATCATTACCACCAGAACCTGTTTTAACCAGGGGGTGTACCTGGATGAAAGCAGCAGTTTTTTATGCTGACAATTTTGAGAAAATAAAAGAGGTATTTTGAGGTGGTTTTTATTTAATGTATAAATTTCTACAAGTTGTTCTGAGCCTAGAACCATGTTCTGAAGCTATTGTTTAAGCGCAAGGTTACTTAAATCAACCAAATATAAAAAAAAACAATTCCCTTTACATTAAAGTTCATTTTGAAATTCTAATTTCAAACATAAAAAAACTAAAGAAAGTTGGATTACCTCTTATAGATTCATTGACCGTAACTCAAGAAGTAGAAACGTTTCTAAAAAGGCGCCCCGGTAATGTTGGGAAATTAGCGTATGAAAAATTTTTAAATGATATGTTGGATACACAAAAATTATCTGGGTAAAGTGGTGACACCCAAAATTTAATACAAAATTTTCCAATTACAAATATGCACCTGTTACATCATATTGTGATGTTGAGCGCAGCTTTTCGTGGTTCAAATTCATTTTAAAAGAGAAACGTATACATTTTACCCCTGAAAATTTGGAGTAGTATTTTGTATTACTAAATAAAATGTAAATTATTCAAACGTTGCAATTTTTCAGTTTTCTGATTTAGGATTTTTGTCCTATACCTTTTTCTATCCTTCCTATTTTAGGATCCTATTTTTAACATTTTATTATTCTAAAAATCCGCTTTTTAGTTATAATTATCAAAATTATGAAATGTAATATTTGTCAAAAAACCTTCAAAAATCCTTCTAATCTCGTAATCCATACAAAAGTAAGTCATTCTTTTGCTTTAGACTATTCATATAGTGCTGATGGTTGTCATCGTAAATTTACATCTATAAGTTCTTTAAAAATCATCTACTCAAAAGCAGTTGCGTAAAACAATATTTAAAGAAAAATGTCTTTGAATATTCGGAAAATAATAATGCTACAGCTGGTATACAATCTACTTGTAAACAAGAAACTCAAAACAAGCTTTGTGTCGATGAGGTTTCTAGTGTACGGAACAGTAATAACAACCCAACAACTGAAAATGATATGTCTGATAATGCGTTTGGTAAAGAGTTTTTGAATCTTACATTTTAAAGTTTATAGGCAAATCATATAGCAACACATCTATTGCAAGAAATGTTGTTCAAAGTTTAATAGAAGATTCTTGTGAATTAATAGAAGACTTAGTTATGTATATCAAAGACAATCTTAAACGAAAATTAAATGTTAATTGCCATGATGTAATAAATTGATGCTGTTTTAAATATGCAACAGAAGCAGAAATTTTCCGGCAAGCCTTGTATGTTATGGTGTTGGAGGCTTCTAATTTTTTTGCAATTCTTTACAATGTCATATTCTTCAAGTATTTGGAGGGCCAAGAAAATATATCATCATTGAGATTATTTTTAAAAACTGTGTCCTTTTTGTAGTTATTTCGAATCGATTTGCGAACACCCTAAATAAAATCCATTCTAATGCTCACCTTGCCTTTAGGAATATCAGCAGGTATCAATTATTCTGCAAATTCATTCATTCGTTTGTTCAATTCTGACAATAAGTAAGGATTTTAATAATAGTTTATTCATTAGTACATATTGATCATATCGCTCCTATATTTTGAATCGTTTTTAACACTTGTCACGACAAACAACAGATTATCTTTTTAATATCTATTTATGTAATATAATAATGTTAAAACTTACACCACATTTAGGATAATCCCACTTTAAGAAACAAAAATCATCATAACTAATAACAATATTTAATTAATTATTGATAGAATAGATAGAGCTGGAACTTGAGATAAAGAAGTTCTGTTTAAGTATTTTTATTTAAAGATAATCTTATTATGTTTATTAACCCTATTGGGCGATTTATTAGAAAACTGAAAGCAGATAAAATTTTGTTAGCTAGTGCAAGTGTTTTGTGTGTAAAGGTTATACTTACTCGCTTATCGTTTATTAATAGAAATAGCTATTGTTTAATTTAAAAAGTACCCTTATCAAACAAATAACACCGGTATTATTGATAGACAAAGATTTTGTTACAAAAAACAATTTTGGTAGATTCTTATGTAATTTTGCTTGCTGAATCCGAATATGTCATCAGAAGTCGTAAGAAACTAATCAATGTAGTATGTGATAACAAGCTTAGATGATATGCCACCAAT
>VTPC01004198.1:0-37108 GCA_011009095.1 Ignelater luminosus
TTTTTTTCGGAAAGCCCTACTGTGGTCGATCCGGTTTTTAAGTTTTTGCTATTACTTTACTATTGGATTTCCTCAGTCAATTTGGCATTTCTGGCTAGAGACTTAACTTACACATTAGAAAGTGTCTATGCAGAAATATTATCTATAGTTGCTGATTAAACTTAACTCGACTCATCATTTCTCTTCGGTTTTTCTGATCTTCCATAAACAATTTCAAAACTGTTGTCATCATTCTTCCACTTACATAACTGTGAATCATTCAAACCGCCATGTTCATTTTTAAATCTTTTCTTTTTTAGTTTTTACCCTCCCCATTTTTGATTTATATTCAAACTTTGATATTGAATACTCTTGAATTGTATATTTGTTTGTTTCATTTCCCTTGACATTGTTTCTTTTAAGTTTTTTCTGTCTCAGTTCTGATTCTTCCTGTGATACATTCTGCTTTTCAATTTTCTTGTCGACTTTTCTTTTTCAGTTATAACGAATTTTGGTCATCCAATGAACTTGACTTACAAAAGGTTCCCCAGAATGCACGGTTTCATAGTGTCTTGAGTCAAAACTGAGGTTAGTTTCTTATATAAAGACTCATCGTTTCTAATATCCATGTAACGAGCAATTGTTCAGTTTCTCAACACCTCTTAGTTAGAAATAACTTCTAATATTGATGTGGAACTTTCTGAGTGGTTATTGCTATACTAACTGATAGCTTCATATTTTATATATTTTCTGACGAAAACTACCACAAACCATTATTGCTATACTAATTTCACTTTTCTGTGTTTTTTTGCAGAAGCGTCTGATGTAATACAAACAGAGGGGATAAATTTGGATATAACGTTTGGACGTCCAAAAGGCAGTTTCTGCTTATTTACAGTCAGACCAAAGTATAACTGCCTGTTTTATTACACAACAGTCTACACAGGAAGAGATTTGTTTTAGTAGACTCAACTGTACACAGAACCACTATAGTAATAAATATCTCCATACAGCGTTTCTTTATCCCTCAAAAATTCTTACCACACCTACCCTAGATGCGTACCTGTACATTCAAATCTACCTTCAACAAGGCTAAAACGATAATAAAAAAAAATTCTCAATTGTAAGCAATTTTGAGCATTAAGGTACAGATAGAATTTTTGACCAGTGTTTAATCTTCTATTGAGGAGAAGCAATGACGATGCATGGTGTCTATTGGGTCTTACAGAGAATAATCTTTCAGTTTAACAGTCACATGACCATACTAACTATTTGGGATTTTTAGAAGAGATTTTTTTTAAAGGCACCCGGGGACAGATTATTTAGTCTAGATAGTCTTCATTTACTAATTACGCAGTTTAGCACAAAAACTTCTAAAGAAATTTCAAAATGCACAAGTTCACATTCTGGCCTTCATAATCACCAAAGCAGCATATATACTGTCAGAGGTTTTCCTAATATACATTTCTTGTAGACAAGATCTGTCCCCATACATCAATTCTCAAAAGACATCACGCTTTTGTGTCATTATCTTTTAAAGTTTCTAAACCTTGCTCCCTAGAGACGGAAGGTTGGAACGGAACCTAACAGTATTCAAATTCAGAACTTGTCCTTTAAGAAAAACGTTTTTGAGATTTACGTTGTTTTGGATCGTTATGCGTAAGAGTACTCGTTACGTTACTCGTACATGCTAAATTACCTATCAGATCTTAATTCTTCAAATGAACTACTAGTCTGATCTACTATGAATCAGTCACATTCTAGTACGAGTAACCGCTCTGACTGTGAGATAACTACGGTTACATTTTTGTGTTTTTCACATTGAAATGCAAAATAAAATCTATGAAATCTACTCCAAGAATTAATTAAAAATACTTTTTATGTTTATAAAAGGTTTGTATTGGCTATAACTCCCATGGCAAGTCTACAGATAGTTTTGGATTCAAGGGAGGTTTTGAGGGCAACCAGCAGGATTACATAAAAAGGTAAACAATGTTCAGTTTGCAGAACTTGAGAAGGGCTACCAGATAAATAACTTAGGCTACTTATCTTGTAAATCATTTAATGTTGGTTCTAACTGTGTTTTTCGACTAATTTCGTTCTGTATAGAAAGAACGCTTGAAGATATGTTTAAGAACCGTAACTTTTATTATTAAAGCATATGCTTTAGCTAACATCAGTAAAATTGTCTGGAAAGTTTTTATATTTCTTAGAAAATCAAAGAGTTGATTCTAAAATGTCAAGGCCAGCAAAGAACTCTACCAATTTCTTAATTTTGTTAAACTAACTGATTTGTTTACTAGAATTCGGCCTGATCTCTTGGACAAGCTGGTATTTATCTGCAAATTACTTCTTTGGATCAAGATAGGCTTTAGTTGTCTCAATCTCCGTAGCAAGACTTGAAACTAATTCATTTTGTGAATTATGAATCCTTACAGAGAAAGTTGATAGAATTCAAATTTGTCAAATTGTCTTCTCTTCTTTTGACATAAAGTATAGTAAATATCAGATTGTAGTGGACAGACGTTTTAAATGACAATAAATACTTTCTTAACTCCTATTACTAAACACCTTGAATGCTTTTAAGTGAAGGCAAGTGCAGGAATGTAGTAAAACTACAAAGGTTAGGTTATTGTATAGTTTAATTTTACAATTACCTGTAAAAACCAACTGACTCCATAATAATGCAAAGCTACTCAACATTAAGCCTTGCTGCATACTTTTTGCGGAATCCGTTAACAAACACGTTGAGTGCATTAAAATTAAGGAACAAAGCTTCTGGATGATCTTGTACTTGCTAATTGCAAAGGGACCCTTTAGCAGTATTGTTACACCACTGGGAATTCGGTAATGCCCTATGTAGGAAACTCGAGAAATGAAGTTAATATTATGATATATTCTGGTGGGCAATTGTGGAATCCGATACTACTTGGCCCGTATAAGGCATTCTGTCGGGCCCGAGATTGTGAACAGCTGTCTTTCTGGTTTTGTGCCTGTTGTTGGCCATAAAAGATAAAAAGGCCATGGCATAATCTGAAAGCAATATCCCCGGTCATTGCCGACTATCTCGCACACTTATTAAATGACTGCCTCGCACTGGGACACTTCTCGCCACAATGAAAAAGGGGCCAACTGATCTCGAACTCAAAATCAGTCAATAAGGATTCTAATGATCCAAGATTGCTACGTCCCATAACTCTTCTAACAAAATTGGGAAGAATTTTCGAGCGTATCATACATGGAAAAATAACCACCCATCCGGGCGAAGAACTACATCATACTAACCAATATGTATTCTAAGGTCGAAAAAACATCTAAGCGGTTGAAAAACTGGTTTAAACCGTAAGAATCAATTATGGCTGGTTAAAATCGTAAAGAACTACTTGCACGATAGAAAGGTGCATATAGCAACGTTCAATCTGAACAGAGAAAAAGCTCCTACAAGAGAGTGTCCACGGGGTTCAATCCTGGGCTCGCTCTTGTAAAACTTCTGCATAGACACCCTACTGAACAGGCAAAACCACAGCTTATGCTGACGACGCAATAATTAGAGCTGCAGAGCCGTAGCAAGAGACATAGAAGAGACATATCGTCGAGAAAAACTGTCACATGTTGCTAAAAGGCTAAATAAGAAGAAACCCCACGGTTAAAATAAACAAAATAGTATTCAACGAGTGGCGACGCGACTAAATACCTCGGTATCCACGTTGACATTAAACTAAACTTCCACTTGCACATCAGACAGACAACAGCCCAAGCACTCAATGCTATGCATTCCATACACAGTTCGAACCATATATACCAGCAAAGTAACCACAATAGTTCAAACATGGAAGAACCATATGGGAACACAGATTGCAGGAAGCCAGAAGCTGCCTAACACTGAAACGCCTCTATCCCACAAGACAACATCCACCGAAGCAGCAGAAGTCGTTGCAGGCATACCTCCCTTGCGGATCCTACTAGGCGAAGATTTAGTTATGTAAAACCTGAAACCACGAGCAACAACTGACTACAAAAAAGAGTTGATGGCAATCAAGGATTTCCCGAGCAAATTAGTGAAGTCTATCTCTAAGAGATCAGCACCCGTAAATGGCAGGAAGAATGGGACGTCATCAGAAATGGAGTGGTTATCTATAGATTTCTGCCAGAAACAGCCATTAAGATTGGTCCACAGCGCCGGTCAACGTATTTACCAGCCATGGAGAGTTCAATTGTCACTTGCCTAGAATTGGGAAAAAGGCAAATTCGTTCTGCGACGTATGCCGAGATCGAAATCGAGATGACCTGGCCAACAACTACAGTAACACACCCCTGAGTAGCCCATTCCAGCCGCTCACCTTGGAACTTTGGCAATTACGAATATGTAGATTGATCGCGGAGTTACTAGCAGAATTCGAACAGCACCATGGAAACCCACCATAGCCGACGACCAGACACAACAACCACCGCTGCCCGTCGCTGAACGCTGAGGACGAGTGATGCAGACAACCAAATAGTGAAATAGTGAAAGTGCAGACAAGAGTGAGAAGTCCAGTCAAGCAAACAGAAACTGAGATACGACTCAAAAAACTAAACACTGCCAGACACAGGTCCGGAAGATTTACTCCGAACACTTAATAGTGAGGTTAAGAATATATGATAAATAAGAAAAACAAAGCTATGACCAAATCGAGAGAAATATAATAGCATGGGTAAAAAGGAACCTCAAAAATACAATGTAAAATGTAGAAAAGATTAGTCTTTTTTCTGTCTGATAATATTTTAGTACGTTCACTTATTACAATTGCATGTATAATTTGTTTCAATTGCAATTTTCTATTTTTGATCTTTAGTGAAAATGAGCGTAGTTGACAAACGAAAAAAAATAGACAAAACTAAGTTAATGAACTATTAGACAAAGCTTATTCCATTTTTTCATTATATAAAAAAATTAACATTATTTTTAAAACAATTTCTCCAGCATTTGTTACATTTTCCCACGTTGTAAAGAAGAGATGAACACTATGAATCAGCTTATACTGTTAAATGTAAATAAAACTGACTTACACAAAACATTTTAAGTATAAATTTGTACGTACTGAAATGTATCTTTACTTTATCATCTTCGATCTTTCCCATGTCAAGCTTTAATTGCCCACCTGAGCCCTACTACGTTTAAATGCATCTAGGATGTTTCTTTGTAATAAATATTACAAATTAAAGATTGGACAACAGAAGTGAAAAAATGACGTTATAAAATTTCCGATTACGTCCGTTCTGACCAGTTAATTGAAATCTTCTGCATGGTAATTTTGTTAATTACATACTGAAGTAGGAAACATAAGTAGAAGATAGTTGTCAGGAAACTTACATAAACAGAAAAAAACGTTAAAAATATCTTTTATTCTATACTTTTTATTGTGGTTGTGCAGTATCTTATTTTTAAATCTGCTATGTTTTTTCTTATCTATCTTTCTGTCTCGCTTCTCACATTTAATATGTAATAGGTATAATAATTATGTTGTATACTTTGAAGTAGTTGACTTTACTTAAATTCTTAACTGCAGGAAGTTTACAATTACATGTATGTATTTTTCTACATTTTTACATCAACAAGTTATTTCAGTTTTAGGAAAAAATTAATGCATTATAAGGCCATCTCAACAACTAAATTATTTCACTAAAAAATATGTTCCATGACTCGCCTGTCTAATGTAAGTTTTGATGAATGAAACAGATGAATTAATTTTGAATTATTAAACCTTCCTCTATTATTTTGTATTTCTTATACTGTTTGGCATTTTTAACCAAGACTGTCATTATACTACATCATGATGATTTCTTAAAATGATTAAGTTAGAAGTAGACGTAAATTAGTTGAATTCCTTTCCTTGGTTTTTTGGCCTTGATACAAAAGACCTTTTGACGTTTATGTTTCATACACTACCAATCTCAAGCAAGTTTTTTAATTGCTTCTTGACATTTGTTTTCCTTAAACACAAAATAATTATAAAAATAAATATGAACTACCTCTAAATTAAAGCAATCTTTTCAATTATTTTTTTGTTGATTACTTACAACACAATTCACCGGCAATCAGACTAAAATATCAGGAAAGTTAGAAAATATACAAAAGTATACAGTAGAAAAACAAGCATGAGAAACAGATAACCTTGTTTATGTTTATTTCCGATTTAGAATCTTTGAATAGGAAAACCACATTCATCTTTTCTTGAAAACACCTACTTCCAATTGATCTATGTAGTTCTACTTAGAAGAAAATTAAATGATTTTCTCTAATAAAATTTAAATTTGCGCACAAATTTATTTCATTCTTAGAAATTAGTCGCGACAAGATACGTGGAAATTGCAAAGTTAACTGCAGTCACGTAGGTTTCTGCATCAAAGATTTTTTTAAACGCTATTTGTTTGTTAAAGTTAAAGTTAATTTGTCTTAAATTAGCTAAAACAGCTTAAGATGGGAAAAAAAACTAGAATTATTTAGGCGGAAAATTTTATTATATCCTGTTGATTTTAACGTTCCTGTCAATGCACACAAAGAAGAATCACTGGCGTCATATTAGCATTAAAATTCAATTCCCAAAAGTTGAGTTTTTGATAAAAATCTCCTCTTAAAATAAAATAACCATAAATCATAACGGTTTCAAGCGCATTCTTCTATAATAGTATGGTTTCGATGATGTTTTCCCCAAAATTTAGCTCGATTAAATCAACAGTTATTCATTCATTCACTCAAACTGAATAGATTAAATGAGTGTACTTAAAATACAAAAAGTATATTCATTTGAAATACAAACACGCCATTTGTTTCGGGTTTGATACTTTTACAACTGCAAATTAAATTTGATTATATGCTTCATCCCTGAAAAACCTCAACGGAATATACTTCAATGTTAATGTGTTCTGGAACATTATGTCAATTGACAGCTTAAAAACCATTAGATACGGAAGCTTAACCAACAGAATTCCCAGTAAAATTATTAATGCACCGTCGAGGAACTTTAGCATCTTCTTTAGGCTTCACATTAACGGACTATTTTTATTCTGTACACGAATTTTGACAGATTTAAGAGACTTTTTTTACTTTCTGGAATTTCGGAGTCTAACGCATTACTCATGGGAATGCCATAAATCACAAGATGAGAATATCATTGTACGTTTTCTTATCAGGTTGAGATAACAAAAATAAAATTTAAAAACAACAAAAATATACATATAATCATCTTCTGGGAAAATAAATCAGAATAGTGAATCCCGAACAAAGAACTAAAGTTTCTCTGTAATCGGTGCCAAAAATAAATATTTCTGGGTAAGTCAAGTTGAATGCAAAAACAATGAAGAGCGATGTTAAATAAAATATTATTTATATTCACTTGCTTATAAGTCTCTTGTTTGAAAATTGAGATAAGTCTGCATTGTTGTACACATTATCTTACGGTAGTGTATTATTCTCAGTACTAAAACTTTTATAAAAAGTTTTCATATTTAAATACGCCACAGTTTTTGTCTCGTCATCGAGAATGATTTTGGCCCTATACATTATATTAAAAAGGACCTTTTAAGAGTAAAAAGCGAGACAAATTTGCAGTTAGATCGTGCCAACAAACAACATGGCACCTAAAGAAGAGGAAAGTTTGAGCCTATCGCTTATTTTTTAAACCATTGTGATGAAACTAAAATATGAGCACATCAAAGTCAAGAAAATAATTTCCTTACTGTAGAAATCAACGCTTATTTGATGTTAATATTCAGTATCTAACATCTCTTGGATCTCTCATAATGAGTATTCGGCATCACATAGATATGGACTGACTGAAAATTAGACAGGCAGCTTCGTGCAAGGAGGTGCATTCCTCTGCCTACACGTAATTAAAGATAGACAATTAACTATTAATTTACCTGATGTTAAGCACCAGAATTATTTTAAACATTAGAAATTAAAGAAAAGGCTATTTTAGTTTAGTTATTTCTCTAAAGAACCCCATTAACATAGTCGATGAAACGATGAGTTTTCATCTTTTAAAATGTTTGTGTCAGCCCAGTAACTAGTAACTTGTGTCGCTACGTGCTAAAATTTAACACTTTTGCTTTTTTCTGCTATTGGTCGTGAGTTATTTTGGTTTCCGAAGTATATAGTGGGAGTAGCGTATTACTATGGTCAAAAGATTCTTCTTGGTTTTCTTTCGCGACTTTGACCTTCTGCTTCTGAGACACAAAATTTTTAAAAGGAGGAGATTTGTTTGATACAAGATGGCTGCTTCCTTGAATGATAGTAGCTTTTAATTCTTGATTGCCTTGGTGGCTCAACTGCTGCACATTATAAATCATTCTAATTTCTGTATCTTGATGTTGTCAGTTTCTACTTTATTTTTTAGTTTATTTATATCACTTCTAGGTTACTAAAAGCTTAACAAAGAAGCTCTCAAAAAAGTTGAACAACAGGAAACACGGTAAAATTCAGTCAAACAGTTTCTGATCAAAAATGTTTTCTTATATGAAATAAAGCGATTGTGCACATTTAGAAACACTTTCATCGTTGTGTACACGTACGCATACAGTTGTTTCCAGAAAACCTGGGATGATTTCATAATCAAGCACTTTAATGTATTTCAGACTACTGATTAATGAAGTTTTTCCAGTATTTCGCGTTAACAACTGTACATATGTATGTTTGTATGTTGAAGGTACTGCCGAAAAAAAGGATTTGTGACCCGTATGTTGATAACTTATCGTCAACATATAACTAATGTGACACTTGGCCAGCTCGGAGGATAAGTTCGACGATAAAGGTAGTTGTCAGATCAGTCTTAACACGCAGAATATAGAAATTGATCAATTCATCTGGTGTTAATAACGGCAAAGAGTGTCCAACTAGGGAATGCTCCGTTACAAACCAACTACTAAGGACTTCGGTAAGCTCATAAGATCGTTAACAATTTGCTTTTGCTTAATAAACGGAACCCGAGAAAACAATTGGTATATTAAGCTTTCTATTTCTATTAAATACTTATAGAACTTTAGAAATAATGATCTCCACGGTCTGAAGAACTGTTTCTGCAGAGCGGGTGTACCTGTAACTGATTCAAACAGAAATATCCAAACACAAGTGTACAGATTAACAAGTATATTGGAAAATAATTTGTTACACAAAATAGCAATCGTAACATCGACTTTGAGAATCGTACTGTACACCAAAACCAAAAGAAAAAAATCATTGTTTAATCAAATCCAGTAGTCTTTAATTAAAGTAATTTTTCTAAAATAACAATTGATAATATTCAATGGACGTATAAACGTCCTGTCAATATAAAGAATTTGCTTAAGAATAAACAATAAAATGTAATCAAGGTACAAGCTCTCGTTATATTAATATCTCAAGCCTTTTTAATTTGCGATTTGTCTTGCACGCAAATTGGTAGGCAACAAAGAACGATTGTTCAGCTTTTTACACTTAGTATAAACGATAAAGGATAAATAATAATAAAAAAAGAAAGCAGCTCTTCTGCGTTGAGACAGCTAGACAAGGATTTTATTGTCTCTAACTCGCTCAAAAATCCATGTGCTTGAATTATATTAATTTATTCTTAGATTGTGAAGTTATTATCACAATTTCGCTACTTATTTGTTATATTATGGAGTAAACAGAACTATCTAAAGCCATCTTAACCTAATACGACAATTCAATTTGGCAGTAAACAAGAATATATAAAAGTTTGAACTTACATAAACTAAATGCGTCATCATTAGTGTAGGCGTCGGTCTTCTAAATCTCGGGCATACACTAAGGATTTAATTACGGTTTGCACACAAATAGTTTAAATTCATAACTACTGACTCTGTTACAATTCTTAAGTATCCTCCATAATGCTCAATAGCTGACTAGTGGTAGAACGCGTGATTATTCCAAGTCAAGATATAATTGAATAAACAATAAAACCAATGTGTTTCGTGCAGTAGTGCATCAACTCCACAACGGCTGAATAAATATTTTCAAATATTTACAATTGTTTCGCGTATGGTTTATGAGCAAAACTCGATAACTTACTCTTTTGAAACTTCAAGTGGATTTCCGTGGTGTTGTTACGGTAAGATAAGATAATCCTTGACTTGAATTTTTTAAGCGGGGTTTGATCAATAATTGATCGACGGTAGACGATAGCTTCCTAATTATTCAGGGAATTAAAATATTCAATAGGTTGGAATCAGTTCCGACTAAATTCAATCAGCCTTGATTAAACTGCAAAACTTATTCTCCGCAGTAGATTCCCACTGCAAGAACAAAAAGAGAGACAATATGAAACGGTAAATAAAATCTCTTCTGCACATTTAAGTTCCCCATGGGAAAACGATACTGCTTATAAGAGATCTTCTTGACTTAACGAGACATAGTGACAGCTCTAAAGCTTTGAAGACTAACCAAATCAGCAGGGCAGGGAAATTTAAGAAATGAAATTCCTCTCTAAAGTCGCCCATGCGTGGATAATTTCTATTGGATAACCAAAGAGTCGCACACCCTTAATTGGCTAACAAAAAAGAATTACATTTAAGAAGACAAGTCGTGTCAGTCGTGCTAATTGTTGGCGTTACTATTAGATGGCGCCTTAGTATTTTCATGCTGTTAAATGTTATACTTGATTAGTATATAACCAGCATAAAGCGAGCAAGCATTGACTTTAATTATCCTCCACTGATGAGTACAAATAAGGACGAAACGATCGTCTGGAGGTATGATACAGGCAATGCTTGCACGAATTTTGAAACTTTATTGTGGGGAGACAATATAAAATTTTGTCTTTTATTTATTAAAAAAAGAATTAATTTTCGAGGTAGAACAAGATATCCCCATTCTACATAAGTAATAAATCGTCTGAGTCTGATACCCTAAAAAGCAATTTCAATAGAAGAATAGATAACAGAATTTCTAAATACAATAAGACATTCGATATTTAAAATCATTTTTTATAAAAGAATAACACAACGAAAATTAATATAACTTCCAAGTGTTACTTATTTATTGATTGGGAAGCACTGTTTATTTATAGGAAAAACTAATTTTTCAAAATAACACAACATGCGTTAGTAGAAAAACGGCGACACAATTAAATTTACATTTAAATAACATTCGTTATTAGTGTCCATTACACGATGGCCAATAGTTTAGTATTGATAAATCGGATGTCAATGTGAATGGATGATGCAAGTTGCAATTGGCCGATCTGATTGGTTACATTTGTAAAATGCGATCATTCAAATAGATTAATTGCAAAATCAAATGCGACAAAATATTTGATTTCGTTTGTGTAAATGGCCCTTAGTGTTGGTCTTGGCCCTAGAATTTAGAGCAATACCGAGATCTTGAGCCATAACCAACGCTTTTATCAACCTTGATACGGCCAAAAGGAGTTTACGCTATTATCACATCCAAAACATGAAGGGAAGATAAAGTTACTGCTTGGTCCTTACAGTCTGCAAAAAGAGAAACACATAGAAATTAAAAAAATAATAATAGATAGAGCTCCAGAGAATATTACCTTGACTATAAGAAATTATCTAATGTTGCCCTTCTTATTTACGAAGAAATCAAAGTACAGTTCTAACTTTGCTTATTGTTCTTTATTTAACACTTTAGGTATTAGTACCATACCTTGTAGTAAACTTATATAAATGACATATATAGAATTTTCCTCTCTGAACACAAGTCAAAAAGCACGTGTCTGCAAATTCGTTGTTTTCGGGATACAAAGTGCCGCAGATAAAATCTGCAAAGCCGATTTTCAGAGCTGAGTCAATGGTGGACATCCTTTTCATCACTCTCAACTAATGAACCAAGAAGTTACATGAATAGGAACAGATTAATTGGTGTTAAAACTGCAACTGCTGGAAAATGCATTGTAGATATTTGAAATTGACGAAATCACTATAACTTTTAACAGTAGGTATTGCTAATACCAAATCATCACGACAATATGTACACCGTTTTGTAAATGGCAGGACAGGAATGGATGTAGTACTTACATATCAAACTCCCTACAAAGCATACTCTCCATTCGATAACAAATTATGCACGTTTCTGAAACTGTCAAGCCACTCAATACATAATATCTTTTCAATTTCAGTTTATAACACTACTAGGTTAAACGAAGGTTAGCGGTTTCTCTTTAGTCTATTCAGTCATTCTTGTAAGACCAGAAATTTAAAAGATCCACTTGTTTATGAAATTCTAATTTAATACCTACCGCGGAATACAACAGAAATATTTGGGCTAATCGACCTTCCTACTTCCTGCTACAAATACAGACAATTAAAGTTTGACATTTTGGACATTCTTCGGATTCTTCATATTATTAGTTCGAATTTTATGGTTTTGACATCATTGTCCCAAACGTTTGATGCTAGGTTCAAAGGGTTAGCCCAAGAATTTGTAGAGTTCAAATTTTACATCAGATTTTACACTGAACCTATTTGAGCAGAGTGTCTGAGGCAAAATGAGCACATTAAAGACCAAATATTGCCAAAGGAAGTGCAGAATTCTAAAGTAGCAACACAATGTCTTCATAGAATCATTTTTTACTCTTAATTGTTTTTGTTAAACTTTATGTTAAAAAGAAAATATTAACATTTTGAACCTGCATCTTAATTGTTCTTTAACTTTCTTAGCTACAGCAGCTACACAAAATAATTAAGTCATTAGCGTTAGTGCTCGTTTGGAAAGTAGTGAATAACCTTTTCAGATTCGTTTTTTTCTACGGAGAAACTAATAAAAATCGTACAAATAAAGAACTAATTTGGCATTGTAAGAAATTTCATTTAATGAGCTCAATAAAATAATGTTGCAACATGTACGGGTGCACTTTGTAAAGGTTTCTGATTCTGAGGGTCTTACTATGAATACTGTGTTTATGTTAAACATTGCACTGCCTCATATGTAGTATACAGTGTGTCCAAGATAAGGATGCTTAGCATGGGGATCTTAGAAACAGTGAGATACAAGATCGGTTAAATGGGATGAAAGTTGGCTCTTTACAGGACCTTTTTGTTGGCGTTCGCAAAATTTAGATATCTTGGATAGTTTAAGAGATATTTAAAAAACAGTAGATTTCGTTATTATTTTTTTTTATTTATTTGAAGAGATATTGGAAAACTAAAACCACTTTTCCATTGCCACTTTTTGTTCTCTATTAAAATACGCTAACAAAATTCCTGTACAACGTTTTGGCTTCGAGTAACCATCATCAACCTCATTTTTTTAAATAGGCGGAAAAACAATTGAAAATTGTTTTGAATAGCTCTTGTTGTCACGATTCTAAGGATGTAAACGAGAAATATACTTTTTTTGAAATATCTCTGAAACTATCCAAGACATCTAAATTTTGCAAACGCCAACAAAAAGATCCTATAAATAGCCAACTTTCTTCCCATTTAACCGATCCTGTATCTCTTACCGTTTCCAAGATACCCATGCTGTGCATCCTTGTTTTGGGCACACTGTATATCAAGATATCAATAATTTCTTCACCCGCATACCTAAATTAATTTACGTATAAGGGAAAAAGTGAACAAAAACGTTAAATTAGTTTTTAGTATAAGAATACTAAGAATGGTTTGTCAAATCGATCGTGAAATTGGTTTACCAGAAATCTCACAGAAGTTAGTTAGAAATCTTTAAAATCAAAAGAAATTTCCAATTTTTTTAAATATACGTGCGGTTAGTTTATATAAATAATAACTTTTAATTACTAATTCCAGTTAATTTATATTATTTAAGATAATTAAACAAGTTTGTAAACAATTTAGAGTGTTTTTATCTTGCTTTAATTTGCAAAGTCATTATGACATTTGTTGTAATAAAAAACCTAGAGGAAATCAGTGCAAATATAAAATTTCCCAGAATAAATGATAATACACCTTAAATATAAATATTGATGAGTAAACTTAAAACATAAGTATAGTTGTACGTGATTTCAAGCCATATACATGCAATTAAATTCTAAACTGCGTAATTTTTCCCATTTAAACTGTTTTTCCCCACAACTACTAAATTTACTGTGCACAGAATTTCCTGGACTTTTTTCTCGGTGGTATCAACTCGATTGCAGGAGTAGATATCAGACGTAGGAGGCGATTTTTTTAGAATTTAGGGCTATCGGTATTCAGGCGAGGTCGTGTTCGGAAGAATTATCGGAGTTTAGGAATAATACCCGGTTCTGTCGCGCATCTGCATGCCCCCTAATCGGCCTGCTACGATTTATACCACTATAAAGCAGATTCTTTCGGCCGTGCACGGGGACTTCATTAAGGCTCCGCAAGATGCATAGTCCACATTATTGCCAACATTTATATCCATTTCCACCAGCTTTGCTTCCATAAATTCACGGTATGGCCCCGATGGTCCTACTGGCTTGATTGCCATCTCTGTCTTGACCGCATCACCTGCACGGTGAAAGATAAAGAGAACCTAGACGGGGCGTAAGGCGGCCGCGGTGGCGATGATTTCGCTATTTTATATTCCGGGGCTCCAGATTCGCCCGTGTGAATGGATCTACCGTGTGTCTCTGTCAGATCGGTCTAATCGCCTTTATGGAAGGATTACGGTCGTAATTAGTCTCCCGGATTCACTTCAATTATTGTTATTAATGGGCAACTGCCCATGGCCAATTAATTTCTAGGGAATTATCCAAATTTTGTACACTGTACATGACGGTGATGCATTTTTCGTTTATTTGGACTAATTGCGACCGTTTCGTGTTGTTAGCTGTTTTCATAATTATCCTGACTTTGGATTGGACATTATTTGATGTGACCGTAAAATAATTCCACACTGCCATTTCCAGAATACACCTAATTGCTTTGTTTGAACGATTATTTTAATTACTCTAAGTGCATGTACACGGTTTATTCCGATTTTTGTTTTTTGCTTGTGGTAGATCAAGGACTTTTTAAAGTTCGTCAAGAAATTCTTATTTACTTTGTTACATAGCTAGACATGTGTAATAAGAACTGTAATTCGTGGAAATAACTAAATTAACACAAACGTAATTTGTAAAAAAACGGTCTAGATTTTGTTTTTCATGTGATGTTTTTATTAAATTTTGTTACTTTATTTTGCTTTGATCTCAACATTTTAGTCACGCTAATCAATCAATTGCAAGTTATGAAAGTTTTAGATTGAAAATTGATTGATTGTTTATTATAAAACCCATACTGGCAAAGTTTATACAATTCTGTCTTTAATGAGAGCAATGCTAGGATTACTGTATGTATTACAATTAATCTTAATTACAGAAAAGATAGAAATGCAAATGTTTAGAGGTTAAAGTTTGGATCTTTATTAGCGATTACTGCGATCAAATTCGTTGTTTATTTGTATGTACATCTAAATCGAATTTTATATGCATTATCTCATTACAATTTTCTAACATGTCAGTTTTCGATTCATTCTCTGATATAATACGTAAATATCTTTATGAATTTTTTTAAGAAAGTTTTGATATAATGATGTCTTGGCAGCCTCTGTTGGTATTTTATAATTTTATTAGTTTTTTAGAAGGTGAAGATCCTTAGAAATTGCTTTAAATATATTCACCCTCTAGAAGTGCCAATTCATTTTGTGTTTATTAAACCACTAACTTGGGAAAAAAATAATAAATAGCTAGTGTCTGGTATAAATTCAACTGAGTGTCTTATTCTTTGGAACGTCGTCATTTGCATTATGCACGACGAGTGTAAACTTTGTAGTAATATTACAAATAAACAAGTAGTCTCGTTATTAAAAATAAAGTGAACGTAATGAACCAAAGTTACAAACTCACCTTTTTCTTGTTGTAGGGCATTTTTATAAGATGATCTAAGATAACGATAAACCTGCAACCAGGTAGTCGTTACCAGTTTGCACTTTTAAATACTATCCCTAATATGGATTGCGCGGCACTATAGCAAGTTTACGTCGCTTGTTTGGAGTACAAAGAAGTAGAGCATTATTTGGTTGCTATTTTTCATTAATTATTGTGTTAGTGTCTATAGATTGAGACAAGAATATTATTTATTATTAAGACACAACTTATGTCTAGCAATTTCAGAGCTGACCTGTATGTTTAAGGGTTTAATAACAGACCAAGTGGATATTGGGAAAGTTTTTATGAAAATGGCAAGGACTTTTTATAAAAGATTCCATGAAACACACAATTATCAGGGTGAACAGGTTTCAACAAATGGGTTTTGGATTTTAATTTGACGAAAAAATGGAATTGGCTATTATTGCCAAGGCTTGTTAAGGATTGTAAATCGCAACCTGTGATGAAAAGGGTTGTAGACCTTTCAAAGCTTCTTAACGAATAAATTGCCATTTAAAAGGAAACAACACCAAGAGACTTGGTAATTGACTTGGAGCACAAGAAAACATAATATGACTATTAACTAAGAACGTAGAAATAATTGAGCTTACGGAAAAAAATGTAAAATATCGAAACTGGTACCACGAGATATTTTTACTCGGCCCAACAATACTCTCTTAGAGGTTTTATGGATCAGATGTTCTGGGATAGTCTACTGATGACGTTTGAAAACCTGCGGTATAATACTTTGGTGTAAGTCATGGGCAATCGGACTTTTAACATTGAAATGGAGTAAAATAACATTTGCAGAAAGCAACAAACTGTACTTACAGCACTGATCTGATAACTGTTACAAGCTTATCTTCTCTTTATTTCTTTGTTAGACCCCTGAGTCCATTCATTAGATTTTATATTTTTTATGTTTAATCTTGATTAAGCAGAGTATTAGTATTTCATTTAAAACATAATCTCAGTTTTCTATAACATTAACTCAAATCTAAAAACAAGAAATGGCCCCAATGGCTGTCCGAAAATTCGTCTAATTGTCCAAAAGCTGCAACCGCGGAAAGCAGCAATCTCGAATTGCCTGACATTCGAAAGGGAACTCACGTGTTTGATTATCAACAAACTGAGACATTCCCAATAAAAGATTTCTCTAAACTCGAAAGATTAAAGCGTGTTGTAGCATGGATGTTGAGATTCAAAACCAATAGTCTCTCCAAAAACGCACCCGCAGGTCGGCCCATTGACATTAAAAGAAATAAATAATGCATTCCAAATTTTAGTCAAGGTAGCGCAAGGTGACTTATTCTACCAAGAAATTCGGGACTTAAATCTGAACCAGGAATGTAACCGTAAAAGTCGAATTTTATCTCTAAACCCGTTTATAGACGAGCAGGGCGTGCTCAGAGTTGAAAGGCGTCTTCAAAACTCCAATATTTCAATGAATAAGAAACATCCGATCATTTTATGCGCTAAACACCACTTAACTTGTCTCCTTTTCGAAGAGGTACACATTCGTTTGTTGCACACCGGCCCACAACAAATGCTGGCGTCTATAAGAGAGCGATTTTGGCCAGTGTTGGGTCGCAGTCTTGCAAAAAAGGTGTTTAGGCAATGCGTTCCATGCTTCAAAGTCAATCCAAAACCTGCCCAAGTTATAATGGGCCAGTTGCCTGAGGCCCGCTTACAACCGGGTCCGCCCTTCTTTACAACTGACATTGATTATGCCGGTCCACTTCTAATAAAAGATCGTAAGGGATGCGGAGGAAAGATAAATAAATGTTATTTGGGAGTTTTTATATGCTTTACCACAAAGGCGGTTCACCTAGAACTCATTTCGGATTTGACGAAAGACGCGTTTATCATGGCGCTAAAGCGATTCGTGTCGCGTCGCGGAAAACCAGCCCGTATTTTTTCTGACAATGGCACTACATTTGTGGCAGCAAATTCAGCATTAAAGCATTTAGGAAAATTTTTGAATCAGTGGAGTGGTGACCTAGTGGATTACTTTACGCAAATGGCAATCGAATGGCACTTCATACCCCCTTATTCACCTCATTTCTGGGGCTTATGGGAATCCGCGGTTAAGTCGAGTAAAAAACATCTCAAACACGTCTTGGGCAATGCCCATCTTACTTTTGAGGAACTTAATACCTTGCTTGTGCAGGTCGAGGCAATTTTAAACTCTCGTCCTCTTTTTCCTATGTCTGACGATCCCAACGACCTAAATCCTTTGACTCCGGCTCACTTCCTAGTGGGGCGTCCACTTGTCGCAGTGCCGCATCCAGATTTCAAGGAGACTCCAGTTGGCAGGCTTACCAGATATCAGCACATTCAACAATGTCAGCAGCATTTTTGGAAACGATGGAGAAGAGAGTACCTCTCCGAACTTCAGCACAGAAACAAATGGAAGACGCAACAAGCAGGCATAACATCAGGAGCCATAGTCGTCATCAAGCATGACAACACGCCACCCTTATGTTGGAAACTTGGTCGGGTGACCCATCTTCACACAGGTAAGGATGAAGTTTGTCGAGTAGCGACCGTACGAACAGCCCAGGGTGACGTCAAGCGTTCATTTTCAAAGCTCTGCCCGCTTCCCCAGCGAGAGACAATCGCTAAGTAGCAAGTTTAATGTTTTGCAAAAGCCTTCTTCGGCCTTCCAAGGTGGGGGGCATGTTAGGATTTGTGTTCACGGTATCGGGCATGTGCGCGTTTATGTGAACTGCTATAAAACAATTATATGGTGCGGGTGCAAAATGCTGTGCATTTGGTAACAATAGGGATCTCAGTGTGCGCCCGTTTGAAACTTTTGTAAAAGGCGTTGGTGTCAGCGTGACGTCGGGTGCACGGACATTCTCTTAAGGACAGTTAAGAATTTCCGGTACTTAGTGTTAAGCAATGTATGCCGCCCTTTGTAGGAATCGATGCCATATGTGTAAAGGACGAAAAAATAGACATGCACAGTGAACAGAAATGCAAGTGGGCAGCTTTGTTTAGATGGTTAATTTTAGGTTTTCAGTAGCTTTTAAGACATAGTTGGTTAAAAGACACAGGACGAACAAGTCCAGTTCACTGTAATCTTCTCTGTAATTGTTTGAAAATAAATGTAAATAGTTTAAAAAGGGAAAGTTTTTATGTATCAAAAAAAATACTGAACAAAAGTTTTAAGAAATTCATCACCTTGGTCTTCAATTTTTCTTAAACATAAAATCCAAAACTGTTATATCGAAACCTTTTGCAAACCACCATACTGGTTCAAAGCGCTCGATTCTCTTTCGGCATAATTATTGTCATCCAGTCGTGAATGGCTCCAATTGGAATCAACTATTTGTTAATAAACTTATAATGGGAGATCGTTAAGGATGCTTACCAAATCTTTTTGCAACACATTGAAGAATGCACAATGTTCTCATTAATAGCTCTGAATTCATAGCTGTTAGGATTTCTTCCTTTTTTCCCATATTTTTACAAGTACCCTGAATTTTTGCAACGACTTCTTTCTTGTGCTAAATTAATACCAAATAAATCTTGGGTTTGAACTTGCTCCAAACATAAAAATGTAAGGGCGTTAAATCGAAACTTCCTTTAAATCACTTTACGGGTTCAAGGCGCTCGACCCACTTCCTAGATAATTATTGCTATCCAATAGTGAATGGTCTCATTTGGAGTAAACTTTCTTCTAAGCTTAATAGGAAATCTTTGAGAGTGATTTTCCAACAGACTGAAGGATGCACTTGAACTAAATCCAATAAGTATTGGAGAAAGAAGTTACCAGTTAATATCAAACTGATCCTGGTGGATTCTATAAACATTTATTATTCCACCACGAGTACAAGTGGTCTCGTTTGTCTACAAGATTTCACTACCAAAGCAATTAGTTTGTGCCTAAACAACCAAGGTAGCAATTACAGAATTATATTCTTGCTTTACCATCATTTTCTAATAAGTATTTTACAGACATTCAATGGTAGTACATATGTTCTACCCGAAGGGCTCTGTATCTTTCCACATGTAAAATCTAAACACAATGTGACGAACATGTACTTATACCTAGTCCGATTTTGAGCAAGTTTTAATAACATCTCCTGTTTGTTTTGCGTTGGCACGCAGATTGATGGGCTTGAAGTGAAATCCTGAAACGCGATCGGTTTCTCCAATTTGTCGATGTATTGTCTCGAAATCATTTTCATGAAAAATCCTTCAGCATGAAATTGCGTCAGAGGCAAAACTCTTATGACTTGAAAAAACAGAAAACTTTATATAAGTGAAACTCGTTGGTATTGCTGGAAATCATTATTATTTCCAAATAACAGAATTGGTGTAACTTTGGGCCCGAAAAGTCTTGGCTTTGACGTAGTTCATAAACTGAATTGAATTTTCAACAAGTTGTTTTCGTAGAGTGGAGTTTGTAAGATTTTAATATCAGTTACAACTAGATACGAGGGTTTAAGTGAAATGGAACGCCCCAAAAGCGTGAAAAATGGGGAAGCATTGATACAAACTTTAATTTAATAATTTAATTGAAAAGTTTTCATCTGTTGTGAATAAGATTTCATCGTTCCATTAATAACCTTTCTTTCAAATACGAAATACAGCAGGAAGCCTGGCAAGATTGAGAACTAAATATTTACTTGCTTGCCGTACTAAAAATATTAAATTGCCCTTTATTGCGTAATACCGTATACCTGGATTACAGTTAATTGATTCATCTGACTGATTCAAGAAAAGAATTCAAAAAAGTCAATCATGCAAGAATACTCAGGGCTGGCGTCAGACGTTAAGTTAGTGAGACAACTGCTTCAGGGCGTACCGTCATAGGGGTGCAAAAATAACTGAAAGACTAAAGAATTTAATCTTGGATTGCTTCGTTTAAAGAGGATTTAGAAATTTAATTCTGCCTCAGGGCGTACTCAGTTCTCAGTTCAGAAGCCAACCCTGAAAATATCATGGTTATTATATTTGTTTGGTTTAGCTGAAATTTTAAAAATGTGAGACTAAAGATTTTAAGAATTCTAATGAAAATGTGACTTCCAATTTGAATTTTTTAGACCCCTGTTTACTTCATATCGAACGTTTTGGTTTCCTCCCACAACATTATAGGTGAATGAACTGAATTATGTTACATTTAGTACAAACACAGTGTGATTGAGGAGAATAAGCATCGTTTGTGGTAAGATCTAATTAGTTTGCTTACTAAATTGCATGTATAGTCAGTGGTATTCAAATGAAATCTAATTCGCGTCAGGGTAATATCAATAAAGTATCTAACTCCGGCTCTGAATATCATACAAGAAATTAGTTGCTACTTAACAGAACATAGTTAGGTGAATGTAAAAGTGATTGATTCCTTCCAGAAGGAGATTCTCACGGTACAATTTTTTCAAATTTGCGTATGTAACGCAGGTGTTCTCTTAAGTCGATCAACAATATTACCTTTTATGAACAAGGAAAAACTAGTCGGTTTCAAGTTATTTTATACCACAGATCATAAATGGTAAATAATTACGTTGTCTCTGTAAATTGAAATTCCGATCGTTGGCATCTTCAGAGATTCCCTGTTGGGAATAAACGAACTTGAATCACAAGGACGGTGAATAATTTTAATTTCAATTATACCATTTTGGTTGTTTAGTAATGATGTTTATTATGCTTTAAGCTTTAAGGTTAAGCGCAAAAAAGATGTTTACTCTCTTTTTAAGTTTTTATCTGTCAAAATAGTTTTAAACTTGAAGTTTTGGTATTTTTAGAAAGTAAATTGTAAAAAAAGTAGTAAAGAAAATATTATCTTAGCTTTAGAGTAAGTAATCAACCTTGACAGTAATAATAATAATTCTTTACTTAAGATTTTCTTTTCCTGCTTTCATAAAGAATTCAACCTTGGTCTTGATCAAACGTTTAAATTTACATTGATTTTATAACAGATATCCTAGGTCGTTAAAAGTCTAATAATTTTTTCTCAAACTTGTATTTCACACTTTTCGTCTCAAAATCACGCTCAATATTAAATTTATTAGCGCTATAAAAGGAGAAAAACTAGATAAACTAATACGGCTCTGACAACATTAAACGAAAGAGTATCTATCTGTTATGTTATATTTCATGCGCAGCATTATTTGTGGCCGTAGTAGTGTGTATTTTATATAGAAGTAACAGGACTTCTAAATATGGATCCACCATATATGCAAAACTAGTACTACACCATGATACAAACTAGGAAACGCAATCGTAAGTATAAGTGAACGTGTAAGGGCAAAGAGCAAATTTAAATTGAATTTTGTACCGATCAAGGTAGAATTTTTTCTTTTCTTATTTTGAAAATTAAATTGAATATACCTAATTGACTACTTTATGGGGAAATGGAAAATCCTTTTAAAGAAAGTTGCACAACACGGAAAATTCTTATAAATTAAACAGCGATTTTAAAGGAAGATCTTACCAGAATTCTTCTGATAAGTTTTATAAAACAGCAACATAATTTTCTTCTTCTATTTTTAGGTCTCATGATATTGATTACATAAAAATTAATGAATGTCCAAACATGTTATTCAAAATTATAAAAAATTGCCTGAACAAACGGAAAAACGTCATCAGTATATTAACCATATTATTGAAAAACTGACAGGGTATTATTTGATATAGTAGGTATGGTGCCAATTTCATACCCAATGCGTAAATAACTAATTTAGCAGAAATGTAGAATTTGTGTTAATGTTAATTAAATTGAAACAAATAAGTAGCGCTGGTATCTTTTAGATATCTTTTAACTACCGACCTAAAATTCAATTTTCTCAACGATGAAAAATTCTTTCATAAGAGGAGTTTGATTTCTTGAGTATACTGAATATAGTCATAGTGTAGTGCAATATACTTTTAACTGAAAGTATCTCAGATTTTATTATTTTATTTTGGCTAATATCACTAAAAATAATGGAGTTCTATTCAATTATTTGATCAGGTAATGCATAGTATCGTGAATTAATTTAGTTAGTACGTACTATATAATTTAATTGAATCTGCACTTATTCATCTAACAACTGTTCGTATTATTGTTATTGCAATTATTTTTTTAATCTTTATTGTTACTGGTTATGATTTCATATACTTGACCTTAATTAATTGACAATTATTTGAATAATCCACATTTTTTTAATTTACATATTAATAGAGGCTATAAATTACGTAACTTTAATTTGAATTTAATCAACTTGCTATAGATTTGTTTATATTATTATAAAAGCTTGATTACTTTCATTTACAGCTGATTACTTTTTTTATTATAATTATTTCGTGTCTATTTTAGACTTAATTATTTGTCAAAATAAATTGGAAAGTAATTAACATGGTTTACAATAAATACCACAGTTATTCAAATTCGAGGCTCACCATTGGCATTCGGGAATTATGAAAGATACAAGGTTGGTTTAAAAATCTAAAAATACATTTGACCTACCTTCAACAACGTAAATTCTCAGTTTCCCTAATATTTCTAAAATCACTAGAAACTTTCCACAGAATCATTTTTGTTTCTAATGTCTCTAACTATCCAAATTCCAGGCGACATTTGGGTTTTCCCGACTCATCCATGCATCAAGTCTACCTTTTCATACCTCGAAAACGAACCTATGTTCATTAAGACTTTTTTGCTTGGTTTTGGTTTTGCTATATGCCCCTTAAATATTTAAACGTTTTTCTTAACACCCTGTATATAGGAAATAAGTTATTAATTGTATAACTAATATGGCACAAACCTTAAGCCCTTCAATATTTAACATCGAAACCACAGAAATCTATTGAATTAGCCCATTTTTACAACTATTTAGTTCATACACCCCTTACCTTATTAACAACCAGAATGATGAATTGATGTTGCTATTAGTGAAATTTGCAAACATTGTAAAACCAAAATTTCATACTACTGTAAATGTACTCTAGTTAATATTCCTTTGATTGAAATTACGTACAGAAGCCCCTTTCTTCCAAAACACTTTTCCCCAAAATATGCCTTTTTGTACATCATCATAACATTCTTTCGTTGGTCTTTCTTTCTTTTTTTTGCCAATTGGGCTTCTGTATATGATCATCTTGAGCATTCTTTTTTTTATTCATTCGTTCTACATGCCCCAACCATCTTATTTTCTGCCAAACTTCCATATTCTTTGTTTTCCTTTTCTATTCTCCTCTTCAGTTCCAACTCTTCGTGCCCTTTTCTTCGATTACTACGCTATAAACACAAACATACTAATTCTCTCAAATTTATATTATTTCAATCCGTTGGTCCTCTACTTTGAGTTTACTTTTACCATATATTATGTTTTTCTGGTTTATTTCCAATTCAAAGTCCGCAACCTCATCTAGTTGTTTACAATTCTCTGTAGTTCCTTTTTGGATCTTGCTAATGCTGTTATGTCATCGACAAAACCCATACATGATGCTTGTTGTAGTAAACTGTTCCATCTGCTTCATTCTGCTTTTCCCATTATTTTATTCTTAAGATATGAATCTGAGCGATTATATGACTGTCTACTTCCACCTGTGTGCAGAATGACGGATTAAAAAATGGAAACACTTTGAAAGTATTACTGTTACCCTTAAGCTTCTTAAATTTCAGTTATTGCAATTGCACTTGTATAGGTAGAAGTAATATTTAGATCAGAGGCGGGTCACATAAGCTTTCAACCAGAGCTATCTTGTGAATTACGAGTACTGCGAAATCAGCGGGTAACTTTAGGTGCCGCCGCCGCCGTACGTGATGTTTAAATTTAATTCAAACATGTTTCACAAGTAGCACTGATATTATGTACAAATTCCACAAGCTATAATACACTCGTCATTAAAAGTGTGTGTTTTTATTATTGCTAATTGCAAATTTATGTTTATTACCTACGTCTACAGTTATGAATTTATAAACTGTGATGTTTTTTTGAAGCTTTAACCGGGCCCGCCGTGAGCTTTGGTTGTTCATCTTTGGCTTAGATCCTGGAGATCTTCCTGCGGCAACAGTTTTTACGTTTTATGCTTAACAAATCAAGCAATCTAGAAATTATATTTGGATAATGAAAGACTAGGTATCCATGCTATAGAAAATCAAGAATTAAAATTTTTTCATCATCCCAAAACCTTTCCTGGAGAACATTACGTATAGAACTTGTAGAGAAACGAAAAATGTTTTTGCCACTCCATCTTCTGCCTTTTCAGCTCGAGCAGACACACATTTTTTTACAGTAACAAACCAAGTGCCTTACCGATTCGTTTATGGGTGTCAGGTAGGAGGTGCAGAGGGCGCAAAATAAATGGAATTACTATAAACAAATTTTCTTCTTCTTTCAAATTTGGACGTCCAAAAGTAAACAAGTAAATAGGAAGCAGCCATGCCACTACTTCTTGAACTAAAATCTCTTTTCAGTAAAATAAATAAGATATGAAAGTATGTTTAAAAAGATTTTAAGAAAGGAAAAGATTTAGAAAGAAGAAATGTTACTCAAAGAAAATCATGATTGTTAATTGGAACTATCAACATCGCCAATTTCTTTGTACATAGGTGTCTTACCTTTAGTAATATAACATTCTTGTGCAATGTTTTCATTTTTTCCTTGTTTTGCCAAAAGCTTGGTCTTTGCTACAGTCACTTAGATGTAAGATTGAACTTTTGTTGTTGGTAGTTTAGGAGACTGACTTCTTTTTTTTAAACGAAAGCAAAGCAAAGCTCATTTCTCGTTTAAGTATAGCTGATTTAAGAAAATTAATGAAGAGCGTAGCCTGACTATATGCTATCGTAGGTGGTTTGATAGAAGGCGAAAGCGCACTGTAGGTCACTGAAGAAGCTGCGTAGGAAGACCAAGGCCGACTCGTGTTCCAGTGGAACTAACTCAAGAAAATTAGTGGAGGACCGAGCCCGACTGTTAGCCATGTAGGTGGCTCATTAAATCCTGACCACTTTTGAAACTATGGAATGCTCTTTTCTTACCACTACAACCAACCATCCCGTTTCTGAGATACAAAAAATGACGATCGGCAATGTCCTGATCGTTTGAAAGTCACTTACCACTGCTAACAATCAAATGTCTAGCTCGACGTAAAAATACATTTCCGAGCTGCAGTAGATATATTGCATTTCAAACAACTGGTTATAGCAAAGAAATGATGATTTTCAAGCCGTTCAGACTTTTAATCAGTAAATCGAGAACTACGTACTACAGTTTCAGCCAATTTCACCAAGAGCCAAAACCCATAAGAACTGTGCGAGGTCCTTTGTAAACATTCCTCTTTCTATACGGTACCTATATTGCTGAAAACTGACAAACGTTAGATTTCGAGCTCCATGTGCTGCAGTTAATCTGCATCATTATGAGGATGCCGAGATTTTCTTAAAATAGCAGGTGTTAGTTTCATGTCTACCATGATCATATCATGTGCGCCACTGACATTCTTATCGGTTAGACACTTTCGAGATGTTTCACAATTTTAAAGTGTCCATGGATAATTGTAAAATGTTTTAGTTAAAGGTAAACTCGATTGATCTAGTGCTCTTTAAAACACTTTTTTGGAGAGAATGTGGAGAATGAAATGCCTTGGAAATTGTTTGTATTGATCCGAGCTACCGCTATACTGAATCTTTAAACTTTAAAAGTTTAAAAATATATAAAAAAAATAAATACACACTCCAGTTCATGTTTCTATAATACCTTTTTGGCTTCAATTTATCTGCTATCTAGCGGCATCTAGCGTTTAAAAATGAAAATAATACTTATTCACTTTTTAGTGTGATTTATTTATGTTGCCTTTTAAAAATAGTGTACCTATCAGTTAGTTAACTAGGAATTGCAATTTTAATAGAAAAAGGTCTTTGGGTCACTGAATAGACCTGTTAAGTCAAGTATGACCGTTTGATCTTTCACCCCTAAACATTAATGCAAGCTTCCTTCACAGTTCCATTATTAAAATAACATATGCAATAACAGATACATTTAAAATCTGCAGGTAGACTTTATATGGTAAAATGAAGGTCGTAAGTGGTCAATTTTGTTTTATATTAATATTTGACTTTGTTTGCTATAACCTGTGTTTTTTTTTTCTTTAAATATCAAGGGTAACGTATAATTCCATTAATAATAAAACTAATGATTGTTGTAGAGAAAAAAAGGATATCTACAAAAGTTAATCGTTTTGGGAACCTTTCATTATGATATAGTTATTGGAAATCTGTTATAAAACGCTTGAGATAGAAAATGAAGTTCACTTTAACGTGCACGACGTAGGTTTCTGGGTGTATCACTTTTTATTCAGAAATTCAGTGGCGCACGAAATCGCAAAAAGCTGGCCATAAATAAAACAAAAAAAGGCTTCTTTGGTAGGTATGTACTTCATTAAAGCCACTATTTATTTGTTTAATCATATATAAACTATTTTTGTTAATTAACAATTGAACCAAAAAAGGAATAAAAAGTACTCTAAGAAGTAGTGAAAAGTGAGGGAAAAGTTACATATTCCAACATATTCCACTTTAATTTTAATTACGCCTTACGATATGCACTATTATCAATAAATTGCCGTAGGAAACTCCACCTACTATGACCTATTCCGCTTTTGAGCCACGTTGAAAAAGCAAAGGCGATAGCAAACGTCCAACAAGGCTTCAAGAATAAATTGGGACTTATCAACATGCCAAAACAAGAATTCGGAAGTATCAACGACGAAAACACAGCTAGGAGATTCTTCGAAAATGCTGCAGTGTCATCTCTTATAACAGGAGTTAATGAAAAACTGATCCACCGTTTTCATATCACCTTGCAAACGATTTCAAGTGGACGTGAAATTAACATCGAAAAGTTTTGCGAATATACTGTAGAAACAGCTAGATATTTTGTAAAAGAGAGCCCATGGTACAAAATGCCAACAAGAGTCCACAGACTCTTAATTCATGGACCTGACATAATAGATTTTGCGATATTACCGATTGGTAAACTTTCGGAAGAAGCACAGGAATCAAGGAATAAGTTGATTAGACGATATCGCGAGAACTTCTCTCGGAAGTATTCCCGTGTTAAAAACTTAGAGGATGTGTTTCGAAGGCTTTTGGCAGCAACGAATTCGTACGTTGCTTCTTTATGCAAACCGCCTCAGAAGAAACTCAAGAGCTTGTTGCCGGACGCGATTGACTTGTTACTTCAACCGAAAACACGTACTGACGAGAAAGAAGTTGACGAGGATGAAGTTGTCGAGAATGAAGTTGTCAAGAACGAAGTTGACGATGATAAACATGAACTTATTTGGGATTCAGATGAATACAGAAGAAGAAGGAAATATTTGAAATTTTCAATGTAATTTTCCGTAACTAAAGGGGCCAATGCAAGAAGTGGACATCTCCATTTTTTATCGGAAATGAGTTATTTGTTTGGACATGTTCTTAAATCGTTACTGCATCGTTCTGAGCAAGAACTAGACTTCTGCCGCTAACATAGATCATGTACGAGTGCTATGTTGGTTGTCTACCTACTAAGTACTGTGCAAGAAGTGGACATGAACTGATCATGTCCAGTTTTTGCAAAATATTGTGGGTAGTTGTGTACTGTGTACGTGACTACAACAGTGTGTTTATGTGAAGTGTAGTGTTATTGTTAACCTATTTATTGTGGTATTAAATAGTGCACAATAAGTTCTTCATCAGAATCAGAGGATCCTTATGCTGGCAGTGATTCTCAAACAGACCCTGAATATATACCATCAGAAGGTAGTGAAACTGAGGAACCTAACCTCACTTTAAGGGAAGATAAAGGCAAGAAACAGTTGAGAAAAGAAAAGCAGTGGCAAAGAAATGTGAGGAAGGAACGCAAAACTGCTGGCAAAGAATATGTTAATACTTTGAAACAAGTAGTACCAGAAAAACAACTAGGAAATGCATGTAACTGCAAAATGAAATGTTTTGACAGAGTTACAGCTGATACCAGAGTGGCAATATTTAAAGCATTTTATAAACTACCAAGCAAGGACTTGCAGGATGCATATTTATCTGGAAACATTGCCATAAAACAAGTTGCACAGCACAGAAAACGCAGCGATGAAAATAATAAACCAAAAAGTGTTTATTGTACATTTTCTGTCAGTGGATATTTTGATACCTACTTAAATTTATTCTGGTTATAGCGCACACATTTGTGAATGTCAAAGAGGGAGTGGTATGGTACTCACATTTTATCTGTTTTAGGTTAAAGAAAATGCTACTAAAGTTCCTGTATGTAAAAATGCACTGCTTGCTATACACGGAATAAAAAAGGTAGGATCAACAGAATAATCGACCACATGAAACTCAATGTGACTCCTCCAATAGAACGGCGTGGAAAACATAACAATAGGCCAAATCAAGTTACTCCTGACATATTAGATCAGTTAAATGCTCATATAATGAGCTTTCCTAAATATAAATCACACTACAGTAGAACTGATAATTTACAAAAGTATTATCTATCACCATTGCTAAATGTTTCTAAAATCCATGCTTTGTACTTAGAAAAGTATGAGCCCGATCAATATAGAATATTACAGGAGAATAGGGACAATGAAAACTTTAAACCTGTAATAAAATACGAATTCTTTCGAAAATATTTTACAGAAAATTTTAATATTTCATTTGGAAAGCCTAAGTCAGATTCATGTCAAAAATGTGACAAACTAATGAACAAACTTTTAAACAGAAGAAGAGAAGAGACAGCTCAGGACAGAAAAAGAGTTACATGTTGCCAAAGCAGAAACATTTTATAAAAATCTCAAGGCAAAGACAAAACTGTGTAAAAATAATGATCATGTTGAAGTTATTACATTTGATTTCCAGCAAAATCTTCCTTTACCAGTTGCACCAGGTGGAGACGTATTTTACAAAATTCAAATGTGGGTGTACAACTTCTGCATTCATGTCGCAAGCACGGGTAAAAGCTACTTCTTTTTGTATGATGAAACGCTTGCTGGAAAAGGACAAAATGAAGTTATCAGCCTACTTAATTATTTCTTCAACAATATCCTTAGACCTGAGGTTACTGACGTCTACATGTTTTCGGACAACTGTGCGTCACAAAACAAAAATTATGTCATGACGCAGTATCTTTACAGTCTTATTAAAACTGGTAAATTTAAATTTATCTACCAACGTTTTCCTGAACCGGGGCACAGTTGTCTACCCTGTGATCGCAGCTTCGGAGCTATTGAACAAAGAAAACGAAGATACGACAAAATATACCTGCCAAATGAATACGCCAAAATTATTACAGAATCTGGAAAGAAATTTGTGGTTATTCCGGTTCAACAAAAAATGTTTCTGAATTTTAAAGACCACTTTTTACCAATGTTCAAAAAAACTACAAGCCGAAAAAATGTAAAGTTTACAATATCCAAATACAGAATCTTTCGTTATGACATTACCAAAATGCCAAACATTTTGTGTAGTGTGTCAGTATCACTACAGGTGTATGAAGAATTTGATATAAAAAATAAAAACATATCTGTCACCATGCCGAATGATACCACTCTTTTGTATAATGAAAGAAGGAAATTGAAACAAAAAAAGTTTGAGCATGTAATGACCTTAGCATCTTACTATGTGCCAGTAGCTGATCAATGGTTTTATGAAGATATAAAAAATTATCATAGAGAATTTGCTAATACAGAAAATCATTCGTCGTGCTCAGAATATGAAGAAAACCACTACTAAATTGATATTTAATAATAATATAGATTGAATCACTGTTCTTACATATAAAGGTTTAGGTTTTCAAGAAATAAATATATTTCAAAAATCAAATCTTAATTTACTGTGCAAGAAGTGGACATCTCCAACAGATTTTATTTTTTTGCAACCGTAAAAAAATATATAACGACTAACCATACACACTGAAATATCCACATACTAGTCATAAATAGCTACTATAAATCAAAAACTTGTTAAACTACAGTATTTAAGCTGCAAACGTTTAGAATTTTCATGATATTTTAGGAAAGTAGAATCATAAAAATATATGGTTTGCTAAAATATCTCTTAATTATAATTATGTTCCCAAACATCTGACAAAAAGAGTTAACGATGCAGTTGGATGCATTTTTTATACAAAAAAACAAACTAAGGAAAAAGGCAGAACATAATTAAGTTTTTAATAGAATTAATTATTTAAATTACGTCTTCCTACGTTTACAGACAGTTTATATAAAACGTCTTTAAGACCAAAACGTGGGATATAGAATGAAATGACTTCAGTTAATCAACGAGATTTTTTGTGTTCCATAATAACCATAACAAACTCTTCTATCTAATCAGTGCAATACAAAAATCTTACAATTAGATTTAGCGAGTCATTAAAAGATAGAAAGAAGTAATTTTTTTTGTCGTTAAAGAGGATCTTGGGGAATTAATTTATAAAGAGTTCGTTATGAACAATTTTTATTTTTCGTAGATTATGAGTCAACTGTTTTTTATTTACAATTAAAATGATAAACGTAAGTTTAAGTAATCTTAATGTTTGCTTAAAGTATTTCACAGTTAATTGTTGTATAGCGATAAGACCATTAAAGGATGTAAATTTGTTTATGATAATCATTTATCATAAACATGCAACATCTTCAACACTTTTCTAATCCATTACAGAATTTCACAACGGTCATAATAATAATTATCTACAATAAACTACGCAGTAGGTAAGTAAAGATTGCTTTGTTCATTTTGTGTGTATTCTTAAAACACACGCGCGCGCCTTCTTTCCTGTTGGTTTTATTATCTAATCTGGTTTCTGCACTTTGTTTTGTAAATTCCTAGCAGCTCGGCGACAGGCTGTCTGAACAACGGAATATTTCCACTTGTGTTATTATACGTACTTTAGTTAAAACTAGAGTTCTAGCTATTTTAACCTAGCCTTTGTCAATTGCTCAAGGGTTTTACCCCGACGTAACGATATACAACATAAACACACATAATATACTACGCGGTATCCTCAAAGCTATCGCGTTCACAACCGCGTGACAGGTGCATTTAATTATTTCCTATGAAATTCCATACAACTAAATGTGATTCATCGAAATGTAACCTTACTAATAATGCACTACAATATTACTACGTAATGGACTAATCAAAAACATGATATTGTTATGCATTATACAACTTTTCAACGATATTTGTAACGTATAAAAGCCTGACAATTTCGCGGAATCCTGGGTATTCACAAAGCAATACAAATTAACGTACCTAATGCATATTCACGTGAAATTATTATTTTGCAGTTAATAATAATACACACAACGTTGTTGTTATTTATTATTTGATTTCATCATGCGTGTTTTCCATACATTAAAAACGAAACTTACATATACGAAGCCATTTGAATATTTCTGGTGCAACAACCAAATGTAACCTGATGATAAGATTATATTCCCAGAAGTTTTTTTTAACAAGGAAGAGAATTTCAAGGTTTTCTCAGATAGTATGTAATTGTGGTTAATTATTATCGCAAAAGTGAGATAATGTAACGTGCTGTTGGCAACCGAACGAGTTCCAACAACTTTCCTACCTCTTGGCGATGATTATAACACACAGAATGTACGATTAGTAACATTTGACCTTGGCTGGTTGCCGCACCGCGAAAGCGTCGAGCAGTCTGGCTGATGTGCGTTGACGTCAGCTTGATTTTTTTTGTCACGCCAGCAATAATAATACTTCGCGACATAGTCCAACAATTGCTCACCTGATTCGACTAACGTTTGCCAAGAAAATTATTATTGCTGGACATTCCACTTTCGTGTGTACTTTAACCTAACTCGCCCTGAACAAATCGTGATCGATTTAGGCACATAAATTACAAAGCGATTATTGTCATTTGTGTGATAAGAACGCTAATTCTAGGTGCATTTTTCTTGTTTAAACAAAAATGTTAGTATAATAAACAGGTATAATGCTGAATGAGAAAAAACTATGAAAATGTTGGGCTTTTAAGCTAATGACTTCGCGACGGTTTAATGCCGGTTCAATGTCGGATGAAAGCAAAAAAGCAGTTACAGATGCATATGCCCGATAGCACTGCTGGTGGTGTTTGTCTTTTGTTGGTTTATATCAGATTTCAATTGGCTTTTACTTTTTTTGTTCCGTTTAAGTGATATATTACGAAACTTTCAATTCTATTTGAATTGAAATGCATTTGCTTTTATGGACGCAGACTTTTTAATGAGAGCCTCTATGCTTATTAACTCCTAAAAGTTTTTACTTTTCCATTGAAATCAAATTGATATCCTGCAGTGGCAAATACATTATAGTTTTGCTCTTCGTTTTATGTGCAACTTGTATAGCATTAGTCCAACTGAATAACACATAGTACATGTTTTCCAAACAGAATGGAATTAGTCAACTTCTTGAAGAAATAATAATTTTGATTTATTCTGTACAATTGAATAAAACGTAAAATTAAACCTGACAATGACATTTAAGCAGCTAATGATGTGATGACATTTGATAAAAAAAAGTAAACATAAATGAATTGAACTGTGATGCTGTATAAACTGGTTAGCCTATTGTGAGTTTCCATAGAAACAAAAATTAGATTTCAAATTTAAACCTTTCCAAAGATGAATAACCATATTCTTTTCTTTATTATAAATCAACAAAGCCTATTGATATATTTGCTTGTTACACTGAGAGGTGTGTTTACTACTAATAAAAGTTTAAAATCGTTGCAATTAGACAGAATTAACAGGAACACATAAAAGAGATTTCAAGGCAACACTGATTAATTTACACCACTAGATGTCACACGCAGTATGCTACCATGAAGCAACACTTAATAATTGAAATAAATGAAAAGCAGATGCCATAAAGGGCAGAGATTGCATATTTATCACCTATCCAAAGATTGCTTTATTTAGAGAGATAATTCTAAAATGCAGAAAAATCCAAAAACGCCTTTTCTACATAGTAGGATGTTGGCACGGAAGGCGTTTCTTACATTTTATTTGACTTACTTATAATCAAAATTTTCTTTCAAACTGAAAGACTTAATTAAAAGAATTCCGCGGAGGCTCTATCTACTAATTGCAACTTATTACTGTGCAACATTATTTCTGTTTACCAAAAAAGAACTTTGTATGGTAACTGTCTTTGCTTCCTACAAGCCCGAAATACATTGTTTCGTTTAAGGCAAATAATAAATATTTCTGAATAGACTTTATAGTCTTCACTTCCCGGAAAGCCTATAATACTACAGTTTTTGTAAATCACACTATCAGAACAATAATTATTTACTACTGATTGCTATCTATTAGAATCATCCACGTACAGTAAGATACAATATAATACAATAGCCAAAAACCATTACAGAAAAAACTCGACAAAAAAGAAAACTAAACACGGAAGTTTTAACGTTCTTTTAGAAATCTAAAACCTCGAGATAAATAAATTAGAATTTGAAGAGGTTGGCAATATCCAGATTGTCTTTTTAGATACTGCTCATAAGAATGTGCTCATGATTTTAAACAATTTGAAAATTTTTTAGTTTTTTATTCCATGCAAGTTGATTTTCAAAATTTCTCTTGGTTTACCTTTAAAAAGAAAAAAAACTTTGGTAAAGAAACCTAGACCTTTGAGAAACATTCAAAATTCTCGGTAACTGGAACTTGAAATAATTTTCTAATTTTTGAATATTTTGTATTGTTTATTCTTCTTCATGTTTCTCCACCAATAAGCTGCACTTGAATATGTTCCTAAAATTAACTTTGTTCCTAATTTAAAAAAACTAAACTCTCATCTATGGTTTTTTTTCGCATTTACCTATTTATCGTTTCTTTCACCGATTTGGTTTGCCTTCAATATTGATCCCACGGACTTAAAAAGCATGTACTTACTTAATTAGCATATCTTCTCTCTTTCCTCGCGTAAAATATGCAATCACAGAAATAGAAGCAATAGAAATCCAAATTCAATATATAATGAGTATAGGTGTATCAACCTCTGGCATTTAGTTTGAAACAAAGAGATTACCCAGTGTACATTTATTTGAATTCTGCTCATTTTTTAGAGTAAAATCTTTACATGCAGTGGCTGCAAGTGACTACAATGATGTGGTCCCATCCAACATCCTGCATATGTTGGTATTCGACTCTACCACAAAAGACAAGCTCAAAAGAAAACTTTCTGCAACAAGAACTAGCTCTTTGAGTTTTGGACATATTCTTATGACTTACTTATCAGTTGCCGCTTTAACTGTGCTAGCTTAGTGAATCGAGTGCTTATAATCACGAACCAAGACTATTAAGTTCAATATTTCATCAGAAACACATCTAATTTAAAAAAGAACAGTAAGATACCCGCAACACTGTAATTATATGGTTGTAATACTCCGGAAAATAAAAATCCTTTCTTTCACTGCACTGCTCGAGGACAAAATTGCTTAAAACTGTGAATTCTCTTTGTGTAGAGGGATACCCATGTCTCAATATATATGTGAACCAAGATGATTGGTCTTCATACATAAAAAATTCACAAGAAATCTGCTTAAATGAGATGAGGTCGCTATGATTGTTTTTGGTTTCATATAGAATCCAGATAAATACTTTGATAAGACCAAAGTACAAAATCTGTTTTATTGCTTTTGAGATGAATTCTTACCACTTTGATGGTTGTCTCCCAAAGTACGCATGAAAATTATCTTTAAACCGATAAAGATGGTTGTTTTCTCTATTTCTAATTAAATCCGTTCAAGGAAATTTGATTTCTCCGTTGATACAATCTTAAAAATTTATGAATTGCGTGGATTAGCTCTGGACATGCATTTTGGTCATCTTGATATTTTTTTCTACTTTAAGTAGTTCAACTAAAACTACAATAAAAGCTTTTCAATTCATGTCAGATCAAATATCAGGAGACGCTCAAAGAAAATTTGTTTTTTAATTGTATTGTAATTTTGATTGGGTAATTTAGACAAATTCTAAGAATTTGCCTGTACATCACACTTACAACACTAAAAGGAAATAACTATAACAACCCTGAAACTAATGGTATTAAATGACAAAGAAGAGGCAAATACAGCAATCCCGTTTATTTAAATAAAAAAAAAACAAATTATGTTGAAAATATTGCAAATTTGGCGTTACCTAAAGATTGCTGGTAATACGGTGCAGTTGGAGAGTAATCCCAAACAAAATAAAACAGTCACAAAACTAATTAGGACAGTCACTGAATATTAAGAAAAATAATCAAAATATATAATAATAAAGAAAATTAATAATAACAAAAAATTAATGATAAAAAAATTAATCATAATAAAAAAACAATAAAAAACTAAGTCAAACAAACATTATACGCAAAAATCACAAGTGTGGTTTTTTTCTGTTTCAGTACCATTGCAGAGCCTGCATACCTACCCTCCACAGGCTACACAGCGATACCAAATTTCACTTTTTCCATACTCCTCATAAGACCAGACAAAGTTCTCCTTCATTTCCATCAAAATCCATATTTTGTAGATCTTCATCATCTAATTCGTCATTGCTGCACAATTATTTTTCGTCTACGTCGTATTCTTCTCCACTGTACGAATCAGGCGCTTTTCTGGTAATCGGTTTTCTTATGGTTTTATTTATTTTAGTTCCTCGTTTTCTCAAATCTGCACCTTTTGCAAACCTCTAGTCTTTGCATTTGGCTCCTTACTTGTTTACTAATTGCTATTTTTAAAGAAAAAAAAGAGTTTTGGGTTCCCTGTTGATTATTTATTTATTGTACAAACTACAAAATAAAACAAAACTAAAGAATAGTTGTGACTGACTACGAAATCTTAAATTTTTAAGTACTGACACTTCAATCCCGACTCGACGCAGTCAAAATTGTTCAAAAGACTGTCCTTTTACACGCCCACAGGTACAGGCAGCAATTTTGTCTTTCACCACACACACGCACTAATTTAATATGGATGCTACAACTTGTCATTTGGAAAGGAACAATAGAAACAAATGAAGTGCCAGTTTGGCCACTTTTGTCAATGTTCTTAGAACCACTAGATGGGTGTCGTCAAGATCTTTTGAACAGCCAGGAATAGGTTCAGAGCAACTGAAGACTGGAGTGTGGTTACCAGATGTTAAAAACTCTCTTCTAATGGTTTGTACTGGTTGATTGTATTATTGCAAAAATCTTCTTTTTGGAATACACTAGGATCAATAGGAAAAATCCTAGCTGTTTCAAAACCTTTTATGGCTTTTTCTGCGATACAAACTTTAATATAGGCCTTGATAAATATACCACTAGCATCAATCATCAAAATCTTTCCAGAATATGGTTT
>VTPC01004198.1:46757-58244 GCA_011009095.1 Ignelater luminosus
AATATACCACTAGCATCAATCATCAAAATCTTTCCAGAATATGGTTTCTATTTCGAAAATAACTCACATTCGTTGTCATAAGTTTACTCAAGTGGTGAAACGAAATGTCAAATACATGGGCTGGGTGCGATGAGAAGTATGAGGAAGTACGATATTGAAAGTATGATAATTTCATTCTCTTTACAAAACTCGTAGGTTGGCAATGAAATGTGGCTGGATGGTTGTCTAGGATCAGTATAATAGGTTTGACTTTTCAAAATATTTCAACCAAATCAGCCGCTTTTTGTACATGTGCAAATGGAACCTGGTGGGCCATTACGTTCTAAAGCAGGTGCCATCCTTTGTCTAGGATAAATAAACAACGATGGAGTGAATGACCCACTTGTGCTCATACGACAACATACACAGTCTTTCCTCTTTCTCCACTGGTTGCTGTTCTAATTTGTGTTTTCCCTTTGGACCAGTTATTCGTGTAGCTCTATTCATGGTTGTTATGCCCGTTTCATCTACATTAAAAATTTTCAAAAGATCTTTCAATGTCCTCTGTATTCTGCTTATGCTTGTAGCTTCTGGTTTTCTGAAGCTCAGCTCCGGATGCCTACTCATCAATACGTGCTATTGGTTTCCAAATGAACTAGGACACTGGCCAACTACTATGATTCGAAACTGTAAGTGTTTTTCCTAGTGTAAATGTGACTGTATTGGACAAATAATCCATAGGTAAAGATATTTTAGCCGAAATTAAATATAGATATTACAATGGGAAAATTGAACATCCTGTTTATTTCGGTTAAATTTGTAACGTATGGACAATTTTTTGGCATACAAAAAAACAGCACGTCGCAACTGAACTTGTGTTAGACCGTAAAACATTTTAGTTAAATGTAGCGAATAATGAGGAATTTTCTGTTCTTGTTCCTTTTTGAAAACTGTACTGGCTTCCATCTTTGCCTTGTAATATTTTCCCTTCTTAACTCCCTCTTAAAGGGTTGTTCCAGGAACATTGAAGCGTCACGCGGGAACTTTCAGTCCCTCACCATTTTGAACAGCAGTCATTGTAGTTTTCATATTCTCTTCTGTCCAAGAACATTTCTTGGTCGTTCTTTTACGTTTGCTAAGTATCTGCAAACACATGTAATAATAATAATAGTAATAATAAGATAGTGCGCGTGAAGTAGCGGAATCAGTTGCTCAGGAAATGAAATCTGAGACCCATATACTCGAAGCGCAACAAATAAACAGAATTGAAAGAGAACAAGAAGTGATTAGTCAAAATGATAACTTTGAGACTGAGCTAGTAACTCGTTTGGTTCAATGGACGGGTACTGATCCTAACAAGAGGAAGCCAATCCCTAAACTGACTTACAATAAGAAAAACCATGAAATTGTCAATAAGATTAATGCAATCCTTCCAAAATACGTAAGCATTGAATCGACTATTGAAGGTATCCATCTCTTGATTTACTGTGCTGCTCTCACCATTATTGATCTCAAAATATGTAGAAATGGGAGATTTCTCTGGTAAATCCTGGAACATGTACAGAAAACGACATTCAAAATTTCAGGAAAATCTGTACTGCAATACTTTAAACAAAAATAAATCAAAAAATATTCGACGAATTTGAAGTTGAGGCGATCCAAAATAATTTAATATGTTAATATAGTTATTTTTGTCATAATGAACCCTAAGCTTATAACAGAAATTTAATAAACTTTTTTTCTATTTTCTCAATTTTTGATGCAGTATCTATCGTATAATACGGAGATCAGATTGTAGAGCAAAGTACGAACGATTGGATTAAATAGAATAATCAAAACTTTAGAGTTTAGAGCTAATAAAACTCTGAGATTTGTAATTCGACAATCTGCTTGTTTTAATTATATTAGTATATTTAATAATTCATTGATATGTAAAGAGTATGTTAAACAACTATCCAGAATCACACCCAAGTCTTTAATATATTGTACAGTTTCTAAGAACTTATTGACAATATCACCCACAATAATTCTTCTTGAGAACCTTAACACTTTGATGAATCTGTAGAATTTGTAGTAGTACATCTAAAAATTTTATAGAGCAGAAATGAGTAATTCTGAAATGCATACTCGGTACCATTAATGTGCAACAGAAAAAAGATAGGTCCTAAATGTGATCCTTGGGAAACACCGGATTTTGCAGCTGTCCATCTTGAAGTGTAACGGTTAGTTACAACTTGTTACTTTCTGCCAGTAAGATAGGGTTCAATACAGGACAAAAAAGGGTTACCAATGCCTAATTTACCTAATTTATATACAATAATATAAAATATGTGTAGACACAATCCACTTTGTATCCAAGTTCAAGTTTATCCAAAATATATTTAGTGAAAAGAAATAAACTGGTTGCAGTCAATCTACCTTTAATTATTATGCATTTAACAGATGAGAATAATATTTCGGTAACAATAGCTTCAAAAAGCTTAGAAACAGCTGATAATAAACTAATTCCACGATAATTACTAACTGATGAGCGATTAACCATCTTCATGAATGAGTATAACATTAGATTGCTTCTCAACTCCAGGAAAAGTAGACAACTGCAAGGATCTATTAAATAAAATCTCCAAAGAGAATACTAGCACAACAGTTTAAAAAGTAAATTGATATACCATCAGGTCCGAAGGAAATTGTAGAATCCAATACATTTAATTTTTTCAATGTCTTGAACAGATATATCGAAAATATTAAAATCCACAACTTCATCTAGAAAATTATCTCAGATGTTACTAACATAATTATTATGAGAACAATAAACAGATTCAAAGTGGGTTGCAAAAAGATTTGTAATATCTGATATTATTCTTCGCTCTCGTAATAATATCACACCAATATGGTTCTTAAGAAAGTGCAATATGTACTTACTTGTATTGAGACAATGTACAATTATCAATAGTACAATAATAGTAAGCTACTAAATCCCAATACTGTACTACTATAGGCTAATAATGATGTTTTTCTTGGGTTCAAACAAGCAAATAAGTTTCAAGAGCAGAAATAGTTTTTAGAGGTATTCAAATAAATGTATAGTATAATTAAAACTTATTGTTAGAACAAAAGAGACATATCTTCTATTTCGTTTCAACTCATTTACTCCACCTCCAATAACTACTGTAGTGTATGCAGGGGCGGACGGCCAACTTTGGGGGCCCTGGGCTAATACTGTTTGAGGGCCCTCCCAATTAACCCGAGGTTAGGGTAGTTGTGGAGACCATTCGCCATCTTACTGATAAACTGTTTTTCATCCATTTTTAAATCAGAAAAATTATAGTCAACAAGCATTGAAGAATTTCTTTATTTTATTTTGATGCACTTGGATATACTAAATCCGCCCCTAAATTGAATTACATAACAGTTGTCTTATGAAATATAATTTCACGGCGCGTTCCAAGGTTTCTGTCAAGATATCTCCTTCCATAATGCGACATACAATTTAGCCTTAGAATTCATCAGTATCTAAAGGGCATAATGTAGGGGTATGTAGATATCTGTATCTGAGATTTTGGTATCAAACTAAATGTGTCACTCAACTACCTTTGCTTGCTTGTAATAATACACTCAAGAGCTTCACTATAGCACCAAATGCAATTTTGCGGTACTTAGCCCTTAATATAAGATTTCGACTTGGAATTGTTAAAGACACAATTACACATGTTTGAAAAAGTACATTAACTCAAACAACCGATAATAGAAATACAAATTTGATTTTTACTTGGAGCATAACTATAGCAGCTTTAAAAAGAAACATGCTTATTACATAGTGTAACTTGAAAAATAAGAACAACAACAACAACGTTGTTGACGTTAGCTGTTAGTGAATTTTACTGCAAGGCGCCCCGAGAGACGTACCTCACAGACGTTGAACAATGCAAGATTTGGGCTCTACATGAGCAGAATTATAGAATCCGCGAGAATAACTCTGTCCCACAAAGCGGTCCTAAATATTTTGAATAATTCAGATAATTATGCGAAAAAATATGGCAAAAAAATATTCTTAGCTCTCAATGGCGATGGCGCTTGGTTAGTTTAGAAAGCAACAGCACGAACTGGATGGACTGTGAAAAGAGTCTTAGAAATAAGTCCCCACATCAAAATACAAAAACTAAAATCTGTCCAAGACTTCTGCCATGTCACAAGACTGCCCACTTAGAATTTGCCAAGCGTAACATGTATAACAATGTAAAATTCATTTTTGTTTCTGAAATTGTTAAGGTAATTTTTTCCGATTAGAAGAAGTTTAATTTGGACGGTTTCAATTCAAATTGGAGGAAAGAAAAGAACCTCAGTTTTTTCTAAAAGAAATTTTAGTGGTGAAACCTTAATGGTGTAGGGTAAAGAATACACTACGGTACATTATTGAAAAATCATTTGCTATCGTTTTTTGATGGAAATGAACGAGAGGAATGGTTGTTCCAACAAAACAACGCAAGAGTACGCGTTAGTCACGGTGGTTTAAAGACAACACAATAAATTTGTTAGAATGGCCAGACTCTTCGCCGGATCTAAATCCTATGGAAAGTCTCTGGGGAATCCAAAATCCATTAGAGGAATTTATGAAAATAACAGGCAGTTCCAGACAACAGAAGAATTAATTAATGCAACCTGTAACAATCTCCAACAAGAACTCATGGATAAACTTATTTAAAGTATGAACAACAGAATTCTTGAGATTATTCGGAAAAATGGGTACACACTCATTATTAATAATGTCATTTTAAGTTGTTTTTATTTTATTTTTATTGTGTAAGTTTTGGAAATAAATAAATTTTCGAATTGGTGCTATAGTTGTGCTTTTAGGAAAATTTAGATTTTCACTACTGTCTAAATTTTCACAAAAAATTCTATTTTTTAACCAAAGTTTTTTTGGGGCATATCAACTTATCGTTAACAATTTCTATTGAGCGCAAAATTGCATGTGGTGCTATAGTTATGCTCTTGAATATATTATAAAGCTGTTTAAATTAGATAATAATAATTTTTATTTTGATGGGACAAGCGTTTATTTCAAAAGTAATTTTATGGAACTAGAAGAACGTTGAGTCAGTTGAAGAATTCTACGTGTATATCAATGGCCGATTACAAATACTTGGCGTCAAAAGTCACAACTTTAAACAACAGAAGAGAGCAAGCAACTCGCTTGCAGAGGCAGCCTCGAGACGACACAAGTATCAATTTTGCCAACCACACCTAGAAAAGTTTCAATTGTTATTTTTATTTTTTCTGACCTCACAGGGGGTCCCTTGATTGAACGGGGCCCTGAGCTGCAGCCCATAAACACACATCTGCCTCTGAGTATATGGTATAAGATCAATAAGTACTAAATCAATAAATAAGTCTTTCAAATTCTTACAGAAGAGTAGATGATTATAAATTTAGAAATAGAGAGAATTTAAGTTTGTTCCTTGTATGGATATCAATTGTTTATTTTCAAATGCTATTGAAAGTAGGTCTCGCAAACAATTACATCTGAAATCAATTAGAAAATTACCTAATAAGTCTAACGAATGTAAAATTGATAAACATATCAGTTACATGACCTTGGATTCAGTGATAATTATGTACAGTCTTCTATAAGGTGTATTTAAATTGGGTTAATTTAACTTCATTATATCTTTAGACAATTTGAGCCCACCTTTAATGATATTTTACGAAAAGGTTAAGATTTTGTAGAAATATTTAAAAGTTGTTTTTTGAGTTTTGATAACTTAAATCTAAATTGGTAGTACATAAATTAAACGCTTATTGGTTTTTTCAAGCTCCGTGTGAATGCTTCCTTTCCGCAAGTTTAAACTGACATGAGAAAAACGTTTTCTAAACACCAGCAGGAAGAAATCCTTCTGAAAATAAACCTGAAAACATTTTTATTTGAAAAATAATTTTATCGTGTTTTATTTTAAAGCCCCGAGCAATTCCAATAGTCTCTCGGTTCAATCTCTTCTTGTTGTTGTTCGAGAATCCCCGCTTTTACAAAGAGTAAATAATAATAATATGAAGAAGTATCGTTCACAAACAATATTTTATATTGCTTCTCTAACAACCAAGATAAACAAAACATAAATTTAATGGTCGATGGAGACAATTATTTATCGAAAGCACGAGGCGACCACGCTGCAATATTTTAACATTACAGCAGATCCCTTTTGGTTTTCCGTACAGTTTCCACACGGTATTTTGCGCCTTCGTGGTCTTATCCGTCCATCGTTCGTTTCTTTAGTTGCTAGAGTAAAGTGTCGACATGCCATATCTAATCTAGTTGATCTAATCGGTACGCGCTGAAAAATATACTACATCATGAGGGATAACACTACGCATTGTGAAACTTACTATGGATTGCACGCCAACTTTCGTTTAATATTATTACTATTATTTACTTCACTACTATTTATATTAATAATGTCATGTAAAATGACGGAAAATTCGTGAATAGCCTTAAATAATTGAAAAGAAAAAAGAAAGTTTTCTTGTGCATATTTGCTTTTAGTACGTATAAATAAATTTCTGGAAAAGTTTTATTTGTATGTAAATAATAAATAAATCCGTATATGTATAATTAATTATTACCACATCAAGCAGAAGTAACAAATTGCAAAAGTAAAGTTCATACAACCTACGACACATTTGATAAATAATGGGTGAGATAGGGATCATAATTATTTTGTTTATTATATGCCATTTTATATGCTTAGTTATTTTTATCTTAAAGTAATTATTAGTTGTAAAAATCCGAGGTCAATGACAGTAAACAAACATCACATAAAATATGAGCTGCGCATTTTGTTAATCTTGCCTACGAGTATTATTATCATCATTAATTGATATCAGTTATCACTAACAGCTGCAGAAGGCCTGCCGCCTTTTTATCTTACAGCTGGGGCTCAAACCAGGATCCTAATGTTGGAGAAAAAAATAATTCAAGGCTAAGAGATTACACACAATTTTGTTTTTTCGATGCCTCACTAATTTTCAGGACGTAAACAATGGAAATTTCTGTAGAAATGTAGATATCTACACGAGAAAATTATGTCATACGTTTTAGATTTATAGAATGAACTACGTTTAGTAGTACTTTATCAAAGCAAAAACGTAGTAAATGATTGATATTTACTATTTATAATAATAAATCACAGAAAACAAGTACTATAACAATATAAGAGAGACGTTTTATCCGACTTGGTATTTTCTCATTGCATATTTGTACAATAGTTGAACAATAACAGTAAAAGTTCGTTTGTTTTTTGTAAAGGGAAATCAGTCCTAAATAAAACCATCTTCTCTTCAGTTTTTAGAGAAATCAAAATGCGGGAAAATGCTCAAGAGATTTCATGTTGAGTGAATAAGCAACTTGTCTTGTATACAATACATGAAAATTCTTACACACAGTCTTCAATGTTGACATACATACTACATAGTATGTTTGTTTCGAGTGGTATTTTAGTCGAAAATGACCACCTGCGGTCTTGGTTGTTTGCGACATTCATCATCTACAATACCGTTCTCTCTGGGGTATGATACCTAGAACATAACACTTGTACCAAAGAAAGAAGTCTTTGCGTCCATTAATACGGTTGCAGTAACCCAACTACTGTGCAATCAGACACCTGTACTGATAAGTAGAGTAGCGCTATCAGATAACTCAAGGTGCTGATCGTAACCTTACTCTCAACATTTTTAACTTTCCACTTGGTTTTAACACAAAAACCTTTTTAAGTCAGGTAAATATGTAATCAAAGCAAAACTCTGTTCTGTGGACCAAACGTCTTTCCTTCAATTAATTTATAGATCTCAATATATTGCGAGACCATCAAGCAGGACTGGTTGCCTTATGACCTTAATTAAAAATAAAATGTTACAGCAATTGCTATATGGCTTATCTTATTTTTTAAAGAGTTAACTTTGCAGATGCGCATGAGAAATTTGTTTCGAATAGAGTTTAATGTTCTCAGTTCTACTACACACAATACCATTGCATCTTTTGTAAGAAAACGGCAGTTGTAAATGGAAAATGAACTGTAACTCTATTGAATTTACTAGAACCAGATACCCGACAAATGCTAAAGAAAACAATTCTCATTCTTACGAGACTTCAATTGTGGAAAATCGAATTAAACTTTGTCAATAATTTTTGCGACTAAGCAATGAGAATTCACATGCCAAACACTACTTTTTCATAATTAACAAAAGGCAAAGCTGTCGATACTGAGCAACCAATTTTGATGGAATTCATCAAATGTCTTACGTTTGCCAAAGCTTGGCGTATCAATTTTGCCAAAGTGTCACCAACAATAAAGATGTCGAAACGGTAACTGTAACGTCTCAAAAGTATTTCTCAAATACTTCAAAGATTTCTGATTCCACAACTTGGAAAAAAAGTTAGGCATTGGTTCCAATGTTGTACATGGTTTGATCTCTTGTTATAGCAATTTGCACTGACCGACAAAACATAAAGGGAAGTCATTGTAAATACAACCTCCTAGATCGTTCTTGTTGTTTGCTTTTCATTAATGATTGAGTAAAACACATTTGACATATAACAAAAACTATTTATTACTTTCAAGAATTCTGGACAACAGCTGATAATCTAGAAAGAGACAAACAAAAAGATTTTAAAGTAGAAATTAGAAAACTAAAAGAAATCAGGAAATCTGCAGACCGTGACGTAATACCGTTTCCATTATTTAAATACTTCTCAGTAAGGTATGAAACGAAGATTACTAAAATTATTTAACATTTGCTCGACATGTTATTAATTTATTACAAGAAGTACATATTATTACATATTACACACGTAACTTCTCTGATATTGGAAGGGGCGAGGTTATGTACCTTCAAGGCTTCAAGTCTTTTTCTTGCCATCGCAGTGGCTTCTTTTCATGATTTTCCTTTCTCTCTGGCGCTATTGTCTCAGGCTTGTTTCGGTTCTCTTTGTCGGTTTTTACTCATTGGGTTGGTTTTCAATATTCCGCGGATCTGTATTCTTTTCCATTCTCTCTCTAAATCTGCAATACCGGGATAGTACTTGTCTGATTTTCTAATATTTCATTCCTGATTTTAAATGTGTCCATTCGGCTCCAAAGGTTTTCAAATATTTCATTTCGGAAGCCTGGATCGTTTGTCGGCCAAAACCCAGTTTCCGCATCTATATGTTAGAGTCGGTACACGTATATCATTCTGAAGATTGTTATTTAGGTCTTTGTCATTTAGAAACGATTTATTCTTCATTGCATTTATTTTTTATTTACTTCTAAGGCTTTCTTTTCCTTCTGCACAGATCACACCTCAAGCTGGATAGCAATTTATATCATTTCACGCTCCTTGTCTGATTTTACTATCTTGTTCTTAACGCATCTGAAGGGTTGTTTTAATGTTTCCTGTTCTTACTTGGTTGGTTGTGTTTGTATAATTAGGTTCATTAATTTTTTATTTACTCCTTTATTGTACAAACTGTTCTAGATTGTTTCTCTTCTTATAATATCGAATGCTTTTTTTATATCAATGAAGCAGCTATTTGCCGTAATGTACAATGCTCATGGTTTTTCCTAAATCGTCTTTCTAATCATTCAGCTTTTGGTTCTACTACTTGCCTTTTTCAATTATATGTTCATAGATAGGAATGTCCTTTTGTAATCACCCGCAGTCTTTGGTATCTCCTTCTTTATAAATAGTTAAACTTGTAGCGTCGGTCTATTCCTGTGATACTTTTCTAATTGTCCAAACTGAATTGTAGATTTATAAAAGTTCCTGGGTTCTTTTTATTCAAATATTTAAACATTTCTAGAGCTATTTTGCTGCTGCAAACAGCTTTACCTAATATCAGGTATTTTAGTTTGCTTCTCAGTTCGTCTTCTGTTACCAGTTACTGTTCTTTTTCGTGTTCCGACCCTTCTGAAATATATTCTTCTATGTTTTCTTTATTGTTTTTATTTAGGAAACTATTTTATACCTGTTGTCCTTATTTTTTATTTGTTTCCTTTTCATTTCTTAATTATTTATAGTTTTGTAAAACAGTTTATGTTTCCTTTGCTGTTTTCTTCCAGCGCTTGTCAAAACTTCTTCCAGCTTTCTTTTATTGATTCTAGTACTGTCTGCTTTGCCCTCGTCCTTCTCACTTTAATGTCTTGTATTACTCTATTGCTTTTTGTGACACATTCTACCTTTGCTATTTTCTTTGTAACTTCCTTAAGGTCTTCCCATCTACCTTCTAGTAAGTCCTTTCCTGTGTTTTTTTGTTTCTCCATATTCTCCGTTTAATCTAGTAGGTTCTGTGTTATCTTTGAATTGCATTTTCTCTTGATTTCATATTTTAATCTTGTCTTTAATACCTATAGTCAACGCTGTTGCTATTTCATGTAGATATTTCTATTTCCTGTTTCTTCAGTCTAGACTCTAGTAGAAAGTGATTTCTTATTTCTTTCATCATTTTTCCTGGGTATGATTGTGTACTAAATCTGTCTTTTCTATAAATAAAAACTGTCTTTTCTACTTTTAACTTCTCTTGTTATCCTCTGCATCGTTTCAAAGAGTTGTGTGTTAAGAATAAAAGTCGTTGTCTACGCACAATTCTAACAAACTTTAGCTGTTTCAGTTTACAGTTTCTTCTTCGAATTCTCTAACGATTTCTTCCTATTTCTGGTGATTGGTAATGATGATGGACGTTCTAACTATAGTTGCGGCGTTTTCATTATCGTTTTCTTTTGGCCCGTTATGGATTCACAGGGTGGTGATCTGTCCTTTACTGATTTTCAATTCGACATTCACCAGTCTTTCCGAAACCAAAACATAAATCCAGTCTCTACCCCAGTACACAATATCAATGGATACAATTCAGTTTTGCAAAGAGAAAGTCGTTCACATACATTATATCTAAACATTAGTATAGAATAAATAATCTTTTCACTACTTAGAAAATATCGCAGAACTCATTCAGGAAAGAAACTAGTACCGAGTATACCCATTGCAATTTCAGTTGACCCGATCTTTCAAAAGATAGCAAAAATATCTTGCTGACCTGCTATAGGATTATCTTCATGAGAGATTAACTGTCAGAGAACTCGAAAGAACTTTTTGACAGGGCCGTGCATACATAATCGATAGGAATTCTAGACATTTATTTTTATAAGAAAAGGCATTGAATGCTTTTCTATATTTTATTTCTACAAAATTGGTACTGAGTGACTTGTGATAGTTCAAAATATCTGAATCGTTCGGTATTTCAACAACTTGAATAGACCGAGGTGTGAAAGAAATTCTCAACAGCTTAGAGGATTATCGTTACTAAAGTTTCCTGATAACATCGGGCCAACTGAAACTGCAACGGGCATACTTAAATACTTATGACTTTAATGACCCAATGCACAAAAGTTTATAGCATACCGACAGACAATAATTATATTGTACCTAGTATGTACAACATAATTTGTTTTTTATGGATTTTCCACTGAATGAACTCGCTTT
>VTPC01004198.1:89569-146921 GCA_011009095.1 Ignelater luminosus
AAAAATAAAAACAAACAGGATGAAGAAAGTAGAAAAACCAAAACAACTTGTCCGAAGTGAAATTAAAGAATATGCAACACAATTAAATTCTTACAAAAAAACAAATCATGTACCATACAGTCAAATATTGAAAGAGCCAATACAGACAGATAAAGGAAAAGAAAGCGCCAAACAAACTACAGACATCGAACAAAACTTGCAGCTAATTCTAAGCAAATTAAATGAACAAGCAAGTTTAATGAAAAGTTTTGACGAAAGATTAATTAAGCTTGAATATGGCAGACAAGGAGCCACCCCTAAAAATAAAAATGGCTAATGATCTTCGAATTTTGTAGGTGAAATTTAGTTTCACTCGGTCTCTTTGCTGGTAACGCTAGTGGTGTTGGTTGGTGATTTAGTTTTCTAGATGATAAGAACGTTCTCTTATTTTGCCATTGCCTTAAAGTGGCGTCGTCTAAAAAGCCTTTAGACAAAACACTAGCTGTAGCATAAACCAGAAAGTTGTAGAAACAGAAGAACAATATAGTATACAAAAAACAAAGCAAGTCTTCAGTCTGTTTATTGTATTAGCAGAAAGCGCAGTAAAGCAATGATGGAAGAGAAGGGTAAATATTTATAAAACTGTTGTAAACGAAGAACTCAAACAAAAGGAGAAAAGCAGAAAACAAAGAATGAAAATATAATGATAACTGACTCTGACTAGGTCTCAAATATACAGAAACGAGAATTAGTTCCAATCAAAGCATTCTCACACATGGGTAAGGTACCGTGAAATGCTTTTTCAGGGAGGGCAGTACTCAGATTTAAAGCATTGTAGTGCTTTTAATTTCTCGTTCTTCAAAGCTTTATCTGTTTCCGTTAAAAACCAGAATTGTTGTACTACATCACGTTTCAAGTAGTTAATCTTCAGAATTCCGAACTGACTTAACTATTTGAACAGAAATTTTGCAATTTACAGTCAGTCAGTCCAGTTCAAGTGGGATATTGGAGTTGGAGTTTCAGTATTCGCAAATAAAATTGTATGTTATTCCTTCATGATAAAACCTCATGAAGTAGACACAAAGAACTGCTACAAGGATTATAAGAATTTGTTGGAGATAATAACAGTTATGTTACGTAGAAAGAGAAACAGATAAACACATCGTGAAGTGGAGGATTGTAGAAAAAAATTTCTGTAGACAGATAAAAAAGATTTATTCTACTAAAACGTTTGATTATCCTTCTACATCTTTTATAGTTTCACAATTAATTTTCTACAATCTTTACAGTTTCTTTTATTACAGTATAATAGGTAGGCACTTACTGTAAAAAAATCGCATGACTGAATGGTGCGGTGTATTCCATCATGGGAAAGCAAAAATAAAAATTAAAAGTTCTTAACAATACATGCGTTTAGAAAAAAGGTTCGAAGAGTTTAAGAGTATTACAAGAAAAACAAGTTCGCCAATCAAAAGCAAAAACCCGTTTGAAATTAAGCCAAGTGTGCGAGGAGAAGCATTCATACGCAAAGATGTCGCAATAGAAAGAGGCAACATCAGAAGCAATGAAAGAAGTGATTATCTTCTGCACGGAGTTGTGCTACCGTCTTACGCGGAGCCGCGAACACATATTATTAAGAGGATTAAGACAGCTTTTTATGCTTACACTCCTGGAGAAACCGTGTCAGCGCTAATCCACATTAACGACTCCTCTCGAAAATAATCTGCTCCAAGGTTTATGTTGCTGCTTGTACAGCTTCTTCTCTCCTTTCGATGTCGTTGATGGAAATATATATGATTAAAATTTTATGGTTAACTGTAAAACTTTCAGTGCTTATGTATTTATGTTTGTTTGCTCTGTATTTTTATGTTTCTAGTTAAGTAATGATTTCTAGAATCCAAATCCAAACAAAGTAGGGAGAGAGAAATAAATATAATTTAAAATCTCGTCCAAGACATTATTTTCAATTTAATTTCTCCCATTTCCCACTAAAATTTACCATAAAATGCATTCCAAGTATAATTACGTCGATTTCAATCAAAGTAGGCGTAATAAAGACGTAATAAATACAAGCTGAATAAGACAGGAAAGAGTACGACAGAAAAAGAAAGATTATATGCGGTCAGCGTACCATCTCATAAACCCAAGAGCTTTGCTCTGCATCTTATAAAGCCTTGTACATTTAAGTGATTTCTAGATTATCTAAAACGAGTTTACATCAGCAACTCGAGTGTCCATAAAGTACGGTCGTAACTAAATTAATGGATTGTTCGTTTCCATGTTACAATTATCGGACACGGATGTACATTTACACACAATGCGTAGTTAGAGCAGGTCTTAGAAGTGGTGGGTGGATCGGAGCTGCCGTGGTTGATGGCAGGACGGCGGAAACAACACGTTACGCCCGTCTGGATATTCGGCCGCTCGTATAGCCGCCTAATCGGTGAACCTGCAAATGGAATTTATTGTTGTTACCTCCTTCGTTTAACATGCCAAGTGTAAACCGTGAACGAGTTTTCATTCTTCCTTTTTTTTGCCCGTTTTGTATTTCCAATTCAAAGCCGAAAAGAGGAATTCAAAGAGAATTTCTTAATTTATTTCTTTTTAACCGTTTTTCTGACAATAAAAGAAAAATAATTAAGGTTGTTGTAGTAGCAGTGTACCGAGGAATTCGCATGCTTGCTCGAATTTATTTAGTTTTAATAGGCTTTTGTAGTACAAGAGCTATTTTGTTTTTCTGAAATATTTATTAATCAAATATTATTATAACAATGTCGTGATGATTTGCTTGAGTAATTGATCTTTGCATGTTGTTGCGATCTTGACAGCTATTTAGCATTCAAACACGAAACGCTGTATTATTCATGATTGCGAAAAAAATTCCTTCCCAAAAAGCATGATTTAAATCGATTTAGTTTACTTTTATTATAGAATTATTTTTAAGTGTACATATTTAAATAACACAGGTTTACTTATCCTTTGGCATTACTGTATACTATTTATTACTTTTAGTCAATAACTAGTAATGAGTATTTTTATTCTTTGGAGTTTATTTAAAAAAAGATTCTTTGTATTTGAACCTGTTAGATTTAACGTTGAAAAACTTAAATTGTTCAAGTTATTAGATTTAATGAAATTTAATCAACCTTAAATTTGTTATTACAATTTCTATTATTTTTTTATTTTAATTCGCTATATCAATGTGTATTGTTTTATTCACAACGGAAGTCGTACTTATTGCATTTAAGAGCAAATGCAATTAACGGATATATTGACGTTTTGTAAGCTTTTTGAATCTCTATTGACTTTCATTATACTTCATTAGCTTCTTAATTTAATTTACAAACAATATTATTAGAAATAATCTACCTATATCATCAATCTTCCACAATGAAATTCTAATTTTCTAAATATTCTTGGGAAGGATATGAAGATGGCACTTCGTGTTGGTTTTTGCAAAACTATATCAACAGTCACATGAGCATTTTCAGTTTGTTTAATAGGAAAGTAAATTTTTTTCCAACTGTATGTTCCTTGATCGCATTACCTGCCAATACTTGTAGTTCATTACCTTCCATCATCATCAAATTGTATAGTAACACAGTTTAACCAAGTATTGAATACTGAAATTAAAAATCTAGACAAGAACTGGCCATAAAACAAACCTTGTTTATCTAATAATGTTTGATGGAAGATTTTCTGAATATTTTTATGCCGTAGTGAAAATCAGTGTTGTCCATCTTAAGTTATTTCCTCCTAAACTAAAAATAAAAGAACAAAACGTAGAAGCTAATTTGGCCAAAACACATATAGACTTTGCCAACTCTGTTCCAAACATGACGGATGTACTCAAAAGACTGCTGCAAACGACAATCTTTGAATCCAGATTCCTGACACCGTTTATATTTTGCTGCTTGTTTAGTTTAGCCAATAATCAGTTGTATCGTTGGCTCCCTGATAGCTCCAACACCTCAAGCTACGTAAATTCTAATGTGAAATACAAAGAAAAATCTGTGGTTTGATCTCACTAGACCATAACCATGTACCTGTAGTGTGCAAAGAGAATTCTGATGCTCTATGCTACTATTACAAGATAATAATTATTATAATATTGAAGAAAATTCTCGTATAGACCATATTGATAAGACGAGCCTTGAGTTTTGCGTTTACATTATTTAATTATTTATAGATCACATTTTTATTAAAGCTTCTTCAATCGTGTGTATTGAAAAATATCTCAAGACAAAATGTTTCAAGAAATTATAGGGAATGGGTATTTTAATGAAAATAAACTAATACATATACGAGGTGTGTAGATAGAGTAATGATACTGATTTTTTATATTTTTTTATTTAATTAAAATTACAATTCCACATTGTCGCCTTGAAAGTAATTGCCTTGGAAAGCCACACAGCGATGGAGACGATTTCTCCATTCTTCACAGCAGTGCTGGAACTCGGATACTGAAATTGCCTTCAGCTGATCTGTTAGGCAGTCGTAATGTCTTCTAGTGTCCCAAAATGACGTCCTTTGAGGTGATTTTCCAATCTTGGGAAGAGAAAAAAATCACAAGGACTTAAGTCTTGGGAATAAGGGGGCTAAGAAGCCACAGAATTGAAAATGCAATGTGACAAGACTCATTGTAGTGATGCAGCATCCAGTTGTTCTTGATGCTTGGTTTCACACGCATCACCCTCTTTCTAAGTCTTTCAAGGACTTCTCGATAAAATTGTTAGTTTACCATTTGGCCTTGAGGTACAAACTCTTTGTGGACAATTCGTCAGTTCTTACAGTTGCAGGCCTTCTTCTGCGAGGTTCATCTTCAATCTGTTCTCTTCCTTCTGAAAATGCCTTTTACCACCTGAAAATCTTGACAAAACAGTGTCTGCATAGGTCTGCTGAAGCCTTGCAAGTCTGAAGCAAGGCTTGATAGCATGACGTTGCTCGAAATTATTCATTTTCAGAGCGCAATAGAAAAAAAAACAGTTTACGAACCAAATGACTCAAATTCGTACTGGCGGAGCATCACATGCTGACCTACCTTCCCTCTAAACCGGTAGTCTTCAGTTTGTCACATCGAACGTTATGTTGCCAGTCTCATTAGTTTATTTACACATCTCGTACATACTGGCCATTTAAGAAAATTTTATCAACCTACATATTTAAGTATCTTGCTGGTCTTAGTAATAAATTTAATCAAATACAAGGTGTCTCAAAAGAAAGCTCACATTTAAAAAATCGATTTAAAAAAAAGTAAGAAGTTTATTGAAAAATGTTTATTACATATTAAAATACATTGTTTGGGAATTTATTTTTTAAAAATGATATCGTCCAAATTTAAACCGTTGCGCTCACGGCATTCATTTAATCGAGCACTAAAATTGCCTATGACGGCTCGGCAGGTATTCTCCGTGATGGCTGCCATTTCGTTACGGATATTTTCTTTTAATTGTGCCAGGGAAGTCGGTTTGTTGGCGTAAACTTTCGATTTGACATAGCCCCACAGGAAAAACTTATGTCACCTCTCCTTGAGATAAATTTGCCAGGAAAAATTTCACGCACTCGTGGCAGAGACCTGTTGGACGTGTGTGAAGTTGCTCCGTCCTGTTGGAACCATGTTCTTTGGTTATAACCAGGAAAGTTTTGCAGTTCAGGCACGAAGAAGTCGTCTAACATCTCCACATAACGCTCTGAAGTCACTGTTACTGTGCGTCCCCTTTCATCTTCAAAAAAGTAAGGGCCGATAATTCCTCGCGCCGACATCGCAGCCCATACGGTAACTTTAGGCGAATGTAGGGGTTTCTGATGTTTGTGTTTTGGATTGGTTGCACTCCAGTAGCGGCAATTTTGCTTGTTTACGTGCCCATTAAGATGAAAATAAGCTTCATCCGAAAACAAGATGTTGGTAAACGTTGGAAAGCGCTCAGTCATCTGGTTTACGAAGTCAAGCCTCTGACCAGCATCCTGAGGCTTCAATTCTTGCACCAACTGAATTTTGTAGGGGTGCAGCTTTAAATCTTTGTGTAAAATGCGGGATAATGATGATCTATGCACGTTCAAAGCAACAGCACGCTTACGAATCGAAAGGTTTGGGTCGTCACGAACAGACTGAGTAACACTGTCTACGTTTTCGACCGTTCTCGAAGACCTTGGACGCCCGGATTTTGGTTTTTCCAGTGTTGAACCGGTCTCTTCAAACTTCTCGCCCATTTTCCAATAAGTCGAGCGCTTGGCGCATCATTTAAGTGACGAATATGTCGAATATTGCAGAATTTTCTACGCGCTACAGCCGCCGAATTACCGTGTTTGTAAAACTCACGTACGCACAACGCACGGTCCGCTCCCGAGAAACGCTCCATAGCGACTAAATTCCCAAGAGCCAGGCTACCGATTGACATACCCCCCGCGCCGCTCGGAATAGTTGCGTTCACGCAATAAGCAAAACAAATGTGTACTTTCTTTTGAGACACCAAGTATTATGAAAATGGGTCAGTTTATAACTAGGAAGGTTCATAAGTACGGGGCTAGCATAAGATAGTCATAGTAAAACAACCAAAAAGTTTCTGATGACAACTTGCAAACGACAAAAGACGTACCTAAACAAAATCAAAACCAGATAAATCGAAACAATAAGAGAAGCGGTTGGAAGTAGTAAAAAATCAAGAAACCATGGACTTGCCGAGAAGTGAAGAATGTTACAGGTAAATATGAAGCATACTCAACAACAGAAAAACAGAAGTTAACAATATTGAGCAGATCAACAAAATCAACAGAAATAATGAAGATAATATATTTAGAAACTGTACAGAAACAACAAGACGACAATAAATAACAGCAAATCAATTGCGTACTAACAACTGTAGGAAATGGAAGAAACACAAAATTTGGAAACTTTAGGTGGAGTCGATCTAAACTACGCTAGTCGTGGAAGAGGATAATTAATAATTTTAGACAGAGAAGGCAGCTTGGCATACGGTGGATGTGATACAATCTCTGACCTGATCCATCTAAGATGAAACGTCAAAAAAGCGACAAATTGGTTTTCAGTCCCCCACCGGCTTCACTGCCTCTGTCAGGCGAAAAAGCAACAACGTGAAACACACCCACAGTTCGTTTTAAAACTTTTACGCAGCAAAATTCGCCGTTAACTTTTAGAAATAATTATTGTGTACATCACCTGGTTGGTTTAAATTGACAAATTATACAGAAACTAACCAATCAAAAAATCTGCGCTTATTCTGAAGTTAAGTCACTAGCCTTTTACTTTTAATGTTGTCAAAGATGATTTTACATTGATGAATTAAATAGATAATTGAATAGGAATTCGTAAAAAAATCTGTTGGTAAGAATTCGTATGAAGTCTTCAGAAATAAATAAACACAATGCACATATGGGCGTGATTACAGTGTTGCTTACGTCAGTTTCTTCCGAATTTGCACAAATTTTTGTGGTTTATTGATCAGTTATTTGTCAGATCAGAATGAGTAGCAAAAAGTTAATTACATTTCAGGTTGCGTCATTCTAGTATATTTAAAAAATTCTTGGTCGTCTTTCTTGATGAGTTTTTCAAATGATCCTCAACAATTTAATCGTAAATGTAATACTTTATCCCATGATCTAAGTAATACAGAATATATTAATAATTTCTATTTGGACTCCATATCAGTTTTTCAACCTGACCCCGAACTAATCTTATTTTACAATAACAATACAAAAAATAGAGTTAATAGATAATTAATAAATATTTTAACAAACAATTAAAATTTGTGTACCATATGTATTTCTATTCATTTGACGTATTATTACTTCTGTTGAACTAATTCAGTGTATCCTTCTTGATAGAAAAGTGCCTATGTTGTTCTTAAAATTTCAAATCTCAAAGATTTAAAAGACTTACTCTCTGTCAACATTTTCCATTATTTTCTCAAAAATACTAGAAAAGCCATGTTAAGCCAGTTGCAAATTCACATAGAACAATTTGTTATAATACCCACGACAGTTGTGTTATGGCTTTATAATGTATGGTAGATGACGCTTTAAGTACATACAACATGTTTAATTTTCTTAGACTACATTTGGGCATTAGATGCAGTAAATCATCCAATTTTATTATGAATCTTACATGTTATTGGTTTAGCTAATAATGCTATTGAATTATTTTCTAATTACTTTTCAAACAGGTTGCATGCTGTCAGGTATCTGTATAATATTTTGTCGTTTCTGAAAACTGGCGTACTTCAAGGGTCAATCTTGGGCCCGGTGCTGTTTACTATATACGTAGACAATCTAAATCTGTACCCCTGTCTGCATATCGTCATTTTTATGCAAAGGACATTCAGATATATTTATCTTGTTCTCCTGCCGAGATAAATTACGCGATTGCAGCAATAAATTGCAAATTGTCCAACTTTTCGGAGCATTGTCTTCAATTCAACCCTAATAAATAAATAAGTCGGCACCAACCTTATTTGGTAGAAAACGTAATATAAATTGATGTACATCCCGCACTTAGATACTCATTGACCAAATTCAGATAGAATATTCTGATTCTGTAAAGAATCTTGGACTTCAAGTAGATGCTAAACTGGAATTTGCCCAACATGTTTCGAGCTGTTTGAGAAAATGCTATGCAGCCCTAAAAACAATTTATAGACATTCATTTAGCTTGAGTATTAAGACTGCTGTATTCTTTGTTTGTTCTATTAATATTAGATTATGCTGGCGTAGTTTACGGTAACAGTATTTAATGGAATAGAGAAACTTCAAAATTCTTGTTTGAGGTTAATCTATGGAATAATATAATGTATGAATGGTTCAGCTACAATTTGCTTGACGCTTGCTGGTTTAATTATTCAAAGAAGGGGATATCTTCGTTATAATTGTTTATATTATAAAATAATAATGAACAACAACCATACACACACTCTATCTTTCCTGCACTCTTTGTTTGAACGTTCATTTTCGTATGGCACTCCTAAATGGTATAACTGTTTATCGGACGAAACTAGGAATTCAGGATAGTCAAAATTCAGACCTATTATGTTCCTTATGTTGATGGCAGAACAGTGCTCGCAAAAGCAAGTTAATTCAAATTCATGTCTTAATTCTTGATTAAAGGTAGTCCAGTAAAAGAAATTTTATTAAAAATGTTTCAAAAAAGTAAAAAATTTATTGCACTTGAGTACAAACTGAAAACTACTAAGTAAATATTTCTACGTACTAAGATTTCGCATCCAATGTATATGTAATAAATTTTCGTATGAATTCTCCAATATAACTGCCGTATCATTCCACCTCAGTTGTAGTTCGCTGTGTATCGCACCCGATAAATAAAAACCAATGATTTTTACAAATATGTTTCTCACTACACTTGGAAACATTTGAAATTATATATTAACTTCGATTTTTCTGTAAGTACGCTAAGTAGAGTAGGAACAATTTCAGAAAAGCATAGCAATCAATGTAAAAGCAATGAGTTGCTATGTTATTCCGAAACTGCTATTTTTCTACATATTTTTATAAACAATTTCAATTTATCTTATAACAAAAGTGCTTCAAAACTTTTCTTATTGAAACAATTGCATCTTCTTTACAATTGTATTTATGTAATAGCTACTATGAGCCCCTCTGGATGTTCTCATCATTCTAGGAAAAGTCCAGAACAGTTTATATTCGTGTTCATGGTTCATCTATCATGAACTAATGAAATATGAAGTTTCAGGCTTCGACATAACAAAAATCCCTCTTCTCTGCAATCATCAAATTGGATAATGTTGTACCATCTGATTTGTTTCAGTTCTTTAGCAAAACTGTCTTTAACAATAGGATATGGGTAATGTTATTTATTCTTAATATAATTTTTAATAGTAAAAAGGTCAACAATTTTACTGTTCTTTTGGTTTCTGCCATTTCCAATCTGCTACTTACAAGATCGTAATCCATAGTCTCGAACCTTGGTTACATGCGGCTTACGTCGAATTTTTGGAATGTATTAGTATCTTCTTCTCTGTAATGAAGAGAAAGTATACCTTGCTGCTCATAACAATCTAACAAAACAACCTTTTTGATGTTTTGATTGATAAAAAGATGATGGCAGGTTCTTGAATTCATTGTATTAATCGACAGATTTGTCACTTTATCTAGGTTTTTAGAATTAGAACGTTTTTTAGGACTCAAGTTCTTAAATCTACCTTAATCAAGTCTGGGCTTGCATAAGTGCACCTAAATATATACCGGCGCCTATTGTATTGACATACATTATCAAGACACTTCCAAGCGAAGAAGAAGATTTCAGTAAGGGGCTAGAAAAGAGAGTAAAAGAAATAATAAAGAAGGAAACAATAAAATGAAAACAAATATCAAGAGATAGTAAATCAAACAGTGCATTTACAAGAGAGTTCGAATTTAAGGAAGTGTTACATAACGGTGACAAGTTGGAGGTAATTCGATGAACAGAAATCTAAAATTTACTATGACTATTTATTGAATTCATTTATTAATTTTTTAATTTAAAATATCAACAGATTGCTATTTAGCAATTAGCAGCATATTCCAGGAGTCACAACGGATTTTTAATTTCTATTCACCAGTTTATCGTCAATAGATATGTATGTATCACTCTCTACGCTACTGCAAATTGAAAGCTTTGCAATAGTCATAGAAAAAAATCGTTTTACTTTTAAAGGACCCTGTAATATATAGGTAGAATATGAACTGTAATACCTCACTAAAATTATTAGAAGAAATCATGAAATTTATGTTGGCTTGTTTATTACAAAAATATTTTTTACTAATTAGGTAATAATTTATTACAGTTTTTACCACTTATTAGAAAGTGGTGTTATATTACAAAAGGCTTAGGAAAGTTACACAATTACCATTGCATCCGCTGTAATTAATAAAACTGATCAAATCAAGTTTCAAAAATAACCCACAAACTTCCAAAATTATACTTTCTCCTTATTAAAGCAAACAATGTCACATGCAACATAAAAAAAGGGTATAAAATTAAAATTTAAATTTGCGGTTGACAAAGTGACAAACTACTAGCACATTAATTTCACATGTAATTCAAAATCCAATTTCAGTGGTCAAGTTCTGCGGATATAAACTCTGCTTTCGTATAATCGAGGTGACAAACAGAGTGGAGTTACCTACGTATAGCCTAGGGACATACAGCCTGAAACAACTCTACGACTTGGTCATTCCATTAATCATACAAATGCAAAGCTAATTTGCGCTGATTGCGTCCAGCAGCATTTCTGACATTGACCTCTCCAGCAACTTTCGCCGTGTTGCGCCAGGCATAATAACAACGAGTACCTCTCTCGGGGCGATTATGCAATTGTGTGCCAGCTGCTTAATGTGCTCGCGAATCACGTGCAAGTTGAAGAATATGTGGATCAAGAGGAAAAGTGTATTTCTGAAAATGCTTTTCTGGTTTCGAAATGATTATTTCTTCTATTTGTTAAATTATAGTTTAATTTTGGAGAACATCGAGACCTTGATCTAAAACCTCAAAAACAATTTAGTTGTTTAGATTATCTTTTTCTGGTGTTTTAAAAAATCTAAAATGATAGGTCCCAAAGAATTATCCTAAGTGTGAATAAATGATCCCATTGCACAAGATCATTTATAGAAACCACGAACCTTATTTTTTTAAAATTAAATATAATAATAAACATATGTAATGATCTTTTTTATAATTCATCGAGTTAATATATGGTTTGTTAACTGATATTTATATTACCATTTAAAGAAAGTTGCTAACCTTCGTATACACATATTACAGAATGGGTTAGGTACTTCATGGCCCCATCTTTGAATGCTGTTTGATTGCAGCATTTAAATCGAAAACATATTAAAGCAGAAAAAATTCCAATATTTTGCGTAATTGCATCGATTGCCTTCACTCTAGTGGTTCGTTTGGATTCAAAAATAGTAGCTCGGCTAAATGGAGTGCAAAACCATCAACTATACAGCAACTTAGCCTCAATATCTCTCTGCACGCGCCACTAATAACATAACAATAATATCAAGTGAGCTGCGCCCACACTCGCCTATTGACACACATCCAGTGACATTTGCACACAGCGTTTGTTTCCTACCACTTAGATCGCAATAATCGTACTCAGCTTAGCCTTTGGGGCACTCCCGCTGCTTGTATCGCATTTATGAATTTATTGATAAAAAATAAAGTAGAACGAAATTTTCATTTGGGTTACGGTCAAACGCTTACAAATTATGTAGACTTCATCTTCAAATTCTAATCTTTATTAATTTCTTAATTTAAATGTGTACGGTATACATGATGAATGTTTTCCAATAAATGTTTCAATTAGTTCAGCCAATTATTGATACCTACTGAGTAAGTTAAATAATTTGAGGATAATAAAGTAAAAGACTTATAGGTGCTATAAATTTTCTATAAATAATTAAAATATATGCTTATGAAAGTTAACCATATAGAAATAAATCTTAGATACTATCCTGTTTTCTTAATTAAGAAATCAAAATTATTTTAATACTGGCATTTCCATTTGGTGGATTAACTGTTGTTCAAGCTGATACATTTATCAAAATACTTTCTGTTGTTTCTGTGTGTTTGTTTTAGTAATTTTGCTTTATTTATATTGTGAAATTGTTACCTTACATAAGTTGTTTGCATTTTTTTTAGATTTTGTATTTGTTGTTAATTACTTCTTATTATGCAGTATACCTGATGGTTGATCCAACGGATTCTTGGTTGGTTTCTCTAACAGGTTATTACACTTTCGAATTATTATTCTATTTATACTATGTTGGTGATTCATTTGAATAAAATCTTACCTTCTTTTAAGTAAATACTGGTTTCTCTTTTCTTTTTCAGTTTAGTTCATAATGCTGAATCTTTTTTATTTTCATGGCACTGTAAAAGAGTGCAAGGGGTGTAATTGATGTGTCCAGAAACCCAACAACAGTAATCCCTAGACTTTGATAAACAATATTTAGTAAAAGTCAAACAAACCAATTTAGGGTTATTCAGTCTGACTCAAACCTTTTTTGCATCATAACTGGATAAAAACTTCAAACTTGAATCGTGTACCATGAAGCGAGGAAAGAAGAATGATCATAATTGGGTGAAGGCAAGATTGGTCAATCAGTATGATAATGCCCTGTTGTTCTAAACCTGTACTTCCAAACTGCTCAGTTACAATAATTATGACCAGTAAAATGTCATGTATATGGCTGGGTATTGGGGTTTACAGCACGAATACTAAATACGCCTTTGTTTGTCAAAACCTTTCTTTTTGTCATGATGCCAAATTCCAAAAGGAAGAAATCAAAGTCATTCATATTTAACATTATGGCAGTCTACTCATCTCAGGTTTTTGAACTCTGATATGTTTCAAAGACTACTGTATCTGTCTAGATCTTTGCTATTTTTGCACCCCGTCTTTGTCACTTCTAAATTGATTTCTATAAACGATGTTTAAGGTTAGCAAACTTTCTCTCCGTTCGTATAAATGTTTCTGTTGCTAGAAGCTAAAGCAATGTTGGTGTCTTTGTTGTAGAAATATTGCTTTGATAGCGATAATAAATGGACTAAAGAAAAATTGATCAGAAGAAAGTAGCTCCGAGCAAATTCGTTGAAAAACAAACATTCAAGAGGACATAAAATATATTTCCAATTGTTTATATTGACATGGTAACCTTTGTCAAAAGTCATATAAAGATGTCGAGCGAAGACGAGCTAGCATATGTTCTCAGCGAAAGAAGACAAAGAATGCTCGTTTTCAAAGGTTTTTCATGTGACGGAGGGCATGGTAAAACGTAAGATATGCTGGAGGTGCACTGATTATAACAAATCTTCTTGCAGAGTCCGTCTGGGTGTTAAAAATGGAATTATTGTATATGTAAGGCATTAACTGAAGCACTTTCACCAACAAAAAAGTCTTTTATATGGACTAATTATGAGTAACGCTATTGTGAATGATAACAGCTCCGTATCTCATGTGGTTTATTTCCTCAATTTGTTTTCAATCTTCATTAATAACAAAGACATTCCAGAAAGTAAATAAATACGATTATCTGGACTAAACTATAATGATCAGATCAGTAGGCTTAATATTAAGATGTTCCATCAAATAAATAATTAAATCAATATAATTATTTCCAACTGCAATCAATCTATCATTCAATCAGTCTGTTTCAGACAAATTTAATTCGATCAGTTTTTCTCCGACCAATGTTGTTATCCAATCAATTAACCGAGCCAAAGCCATACGTTAGAAAAGTTCCTCAGTTGCGTTTATGCTGCACATTGGTCGTTCACGATAATGCAAAGTATTGTACTTTTTTAATGCGACATCAAACTTTTTGATAGGTTTTGTAGTATTTCCGGGTATTTCCCGGTTTTGTTTTCTGTGTTACGATGAAGACCAGACATTGTAATTTCACTCAATATTGAAATTAGTTCCAACTCGATCCAAATCACTGAGTTATTAGCTTTAATATAAATCTACCCCCAAAACCGTTAATTCCGATCTGTATTATTTTGTTGGTTTCTAATTTATTCTAGAACCTTCACGAGTCAAAGTAATGACTCGGCAGCGTTTGCTTGATATAATTCAAGAATCTAATAAAAGTGGCATTAATGGCAAACTAGAATACGCCGAAATAGTTTTGGCAAAATGCGAAAAATATTCTTCTGAGAACAATAAAGAGTTCAAGAATGTGATGTCTCGTTTAAAAATCGAAATTAAGCGTAGATGGGTTTCTTCGCATTACATAAAAGAATTGTTCTTGAAAAAATTAGAGTTGGCTACAAGGCACTTTTAAAATACCACAGAGTCGACAAGAACTAGGACGTCCAAAAAAGAGTTTTAAGGAATCAAGTGAACGAAGCAAAAGGCGTAAAACTGAACATCTTCGCACTAATACAGGCAGTGAGAACTTAACTTATGCTGCTCAGATAAAGTTAAGAGTTGAGGGAAGAACAGACGCTTCTAAATTTGTGCAAGACATGACTAAATCACCTAAACGAGCAACTAAATATAGAAAGGCTTATTCGAGTAACACTCAAACTACACAAATGACACTATTGCAAGCCCTTTCAATGTTTTTAGAGGCAGATTTTACACGTAGGCAGTACCAAATTGTGAGCCACTGTAATAAAAAGACTTATCCTGAGTCTTACCATATTACCAAAACATGTGCAGAGATAAATTTGCAAGCCTTATTAAATCTTACTTTTGTTACATCTAGAAGAAGTTATAGCAAAGGTAAGTGTAGAGGATCGCAGTTCTTTAACATTGACGTACAAATGGGGATGTGACGGATCACAACAAACCCAATTTAAACAAAAATTTGTTAACAGTTTGGACTCGGATGAAAATATTTTTCAATGCTGATGTGTTTCATTGCAATTAACATGTGGATTAGAAAAAGAGACGGTCTGGCAAAACCCCACACCTTCATCGCCGCGATATTGCCGACCTACCCGTATCGTATTTGCCAAAGAGTCAGCAGATCTAGTAAAAACAGAAATTCAGTATATAAAAGCCAAAATTAATTCCTTGGAAAAAACTAGTGTCACCTTAAGAGACCGCAACTTTAGCGTTGACCATAACATGTTATTTACAATGGTAGATGGTAAAATATGCAATGCTGCCACTCAAACGCAATCTATCATGAGATGTTACATATGTATGTGGGTTAACGTTCAAAGATTTTAACGATTTGTCTAAAGTGAAAGAACCAAATAAAAAGGCAATTCATTAATTGCATGCAAGAATAAGGATTTTCAAAAGCCTATTGCATTTAGGTTATAAATTATCTGTTAAGAAGTGGCAGCTTAGGTCGGAAAGTGAAAAACAGATAGTCAAAGAAAGAAAAGCCAAAATGCAAGAAGACTTTCGATTATGATTAGGTCTGATCGTAGACGTTCCAAAGCCTAATTTCGGGAATACCAATGATGGCAACAGTGCAGTGGCAGGAGGTTTTTCGCAGATCCTAGTCTAGCTGCAGAAATCACAGATATAGACCCGATTCTTATATACCGCTTTAAAGTTATTTTGGAGGCAATATCCAGTGGCTTTAAAATTGATTTTGAAAAACTTGATGCTTATGCCCTGGAAACTGCAAAGCTATATATCGAATTATATTCTTGGCATTCGGTGACTCCTACTATGCACAAAATATTAGTGCATAGTAGGGAAATTGTAGAGCAAGCATTGTTACCAATCGGACAAGTTTCCGAGGAAGCCACAGAGGCAAGAAATAAGCACTTTAGGTTATATCGCCAAAAATATGCAAGGAAATTCTCCAGAATATCATGCAATTACGATGTATTCAACCAATTGCTGCTAAGTTCAGATCCCTTTATAACAGGTATGAGACCCAAACCAAAAAGGCGAACGAATGCATTTTTAAGTGAAACTCTAGAAATGCTTCTTCCTGATGACCCTGAAACATGATTGGCCGAAGACGTTGATGAAGGGGGAAATTTAATGTTGAAATCATCTTCCGACGAGGAACCATGGATGTCGAGCATCTTAAGTAATTTAACAGCAAAAAATAATTTTGGCCAACTTTTCATTACCCACGCGTATGTGCGTTGGCTAAGTTATTTTATTACATCTAAAATACAGGGTGTTAGTAAACTAATAGTACTCCGTGAAACAGGTAATAGGAAAAGTCATTTGAAATAGAAAATTCTAGTAAAAATTGTTTCTATCTTGCTCCGTTTTCGAGAAAATGTGAAAAACAGCTAGCACTATCTGGCAACAGTGTCGCACTAAAACCTTGATTATAGCCTTTTCCAAATTTATTTTAGACACTCCCTAATAAATCACTAGAAAGTTGAGTTCAATTTCCTAGGAAGTTTTACCTGGGATGAATCCTTTGTCATAAAACCGTAAATAATCTTCTGTTTGTTGTACCTACTTAAAAGGGGTGTAGGTTGTTACTTCTTTAAGCAACAGAACGGTATTGTACAAATCGTTTAAAACTAGACTCTTGTAATGTAGATTTACGTAAAATGTGATTTTTGTTTAATGCTGGTTTTAGGGAATAATTGAAAAAAGTAAATTAAAAAAGTTACTTGTAGCTAGTTTGATATTAGGCTTTGCTGGAAACCATCATTCAACAAAATTTTACACAATTAATAATACAGTGTAAATTGAAATACTTAGACAAAAAGGGGATTATTGTGATTACCGAAAAATGTCTATTGGAAAACAATACAAACTTAATTGCTGTTTGGACTGCTTATGATTTTATTTTGTGCTAATATCGAAAGTCTCAATAATTCTTTGACTTTAAGGGAGTACGTGTTTTTTTTAGAAAAAGGGGATTTGTTAAAAAATACCTACACTCATCTTCGTATGTCAAGGTATTCCTTGATTAAAAATTATCTAAATTATTAGCATTGCAAAAAGATATTAGAAAAGTAATAGCAAGGGTGTAATAAGCGTCTATTGCGCACTAAAAAAACTAAACCTGAAATGATTGCAATCACATGGCCGGTTGCAAAAGCTTGTTTGTTGCTCTAAATTCAAATGTTTTGAATTTTAGCGTATTTCTTGTACAAATAATTTGTCTTTTTTCCGGTTTAAACTAGTACCGTTGTACGTAAACTTCCTAGGGAGTGCACTTAAAGCTTCAAAGCAAAACAAAGATGGGTTTACTTCTTTGACCAAGATAAAAGAAGATAGCTGACGGTAAAAGGAACAAACCACCCGCAATTTACTGGAATGTCTGACTTAACTAGGGTTAAAGAAAGAGAAAGTGTGAAAGGGAAATTTCCTTTTCAACTAATGCAGAGTTGCCAATTCTCTTAGTAATTTCATTCATGCAGTTTTCGTAATGCATTTTGTTCTTTTGTGGCTAAACTAATAAATTTACAAAAAAATCTTACAATACTTTTTTATTAGGCTGGATGAGACCAATCTTCTGAACAAATCTTAAAGTGAAATCTACATTAGTTATTGAATAATAACGTATGAAAGTCTGGAACTTTATTAATCATTTCTGGGAAAACCGTTGACATTTGACCATGGTTCTATAAGACTTTTCTGTTTGTATTAATGTCCCCTACCACCAGTTTCCCGGACTACTATTAGTTTACTAACACCCTGTATATAGATGACGTACACCTTAGAGTTACAACAATGTATCTCTTTCTTATCAGTTATAAATCATATTTTTCCACCTTTATTAATTAGGGTATTGTGTTAATAAATAAAAATAACCTAGAGACCAATAAAGAAAGAAAAACATGGCTGTAATGAATAATAAAGAGACAGATAGTATCCGCAGGGTACATCACGTGCATGTTCTCTATTCAGTTATGTAAATCTTGATTGCACAATTTCTGTGCAAAAAAGACAAACCGGCGTGTTGCCAGAAGTATACCTTTTTTGCAGAAAAAACAGGTTAACAAGAAATATTTAGTACGATGATCTCAAATCAAATACGCCTGAAACGTATTTTCTTAATTACTAGTCATGGCAGCGCTGTTATTTCTAACCCAAAGTTAAAATTAATGTAAAACAAACTGTCAAGATTTTGATGTATGTGAGTGACATCACATTGACAGCAAGAAACCACCACATAGCTTATAATAACGAACGGATGGTGGCGCTCTCGGTGCTATTTGATTTAAGATGAGAATCTAAAGGCTGTTCAAAGTCACTTACGTTCAAAACCAAGTTTTCAATTTTTGTCGAGCATGGGAAAACAGAGTTTGGTTATGTAGCTACACGATAGTCTCATGAGACGCTTAGGAAAATTGAACAGGGTTTGCTTGATCGGTCAAGATAACCGTAGAAACAATATTGTTGATACAATTGTATCCATGATAATAAAGAGCAAGCAGTCTAACCATGGTTTAACCCAGGTGGATTTTCGTAAATGCTTATTGTGTCTGTTAAACTAAAGCTGAAAAATTCTATTTAGATAAGAAGTAAGTAAACCAACAGCAATCACCTCCAGCATCTTATATTCAGTTTTGAATATTAAGGTCGGTCACAGAAATTGTTGTCAAGTAGAACAAAAGCAATTAAGATAATTATCTATTTATTATATCTGACATCCAAATACATTTTAGTATAATAAAAGTATAAAAAACCAACCTGCAATAGCTCACTTAAAGTGTGGTTCAATTAGGCGAGCCAATTTTTACTACTTACAAGCCACCGAACTAACTTTAGAGACAAACCCCGTAGACAGTCTCCGGAAATGCGTATTAACCTCTATATGTTCTTCCTTTCTATACAAATAAATACTTCGTTTGCGATAGTCTTTCTCTTTTTTTCATGGATAAGTAATCAACTGTATTCAGCCATGCAGTTTTCTCAGTTTGTTACAAGAAGTAACAATCGATCTTTCATTTTATTTGCTCTAATAAGCTTAATGGTTCATTTATTAAAAACACATCACTTCGCTTATGTAGATGTAATACCTTTCCTAAAAGTGAAATACGTGACATTTGGAAAAAAGTATTTTAATAAATGTTCAGAACAGGAAACATGCATTTACTACAAATCGTTCTAATTTCTTAAATGCGAGATATCGGTATTACTTAAAGCTTAGTAATATTTCTGTGTTTCAAATTTAATTTCTCACCACTTTTACCTTTTCTAAAATAGAAGTGTCTATTTCAGTACACTAAGGAAACATTCAGGAGATGGTGACCAATAATAATTATTGTTACAAAAGCATTAGTGGCGTTTTAATAGCTGACGGAACCATTAGAAGCGCGTTTGCTTCAGAATGGACTACAGACATGTAGCAAGTAGCTTATATGTAGGCAGTTGCCATAAAAATTAACTTCCATTTATGTGGAGGTAGCTACGTTTTTTATATTTTCCACCTTACCGTTAATTTATTTATGCTGTATATTAACAATTATCGCACATTGTTGTCTGTACATACGTAATAAAACATAATGAGATCGTTTGTCGTATAACAAAATTGTTGTATGGAATTTTGTAGTGAAAAACCAATTACAAGTAACTTTGTAGGGAAGTTCAATTTTAAAAACTAAACTTTCTTTACATTCTAATATTTACTGATAGCTTTTTCTAGATACAAAGATCCCTCCTTCAGTTCTCAATTAGCACACATACTGAACCTAATAAAATAATTGATTCTTATCTGCTATTTTAATTTTGGAAGATCAAAGGTTGAAACTTAGACCATTAACTGGAATAGCGCTGGGTGGGTTCGAAATTATTCCTACTCTCTATACCCGTAATTATGTGGTAGCCTACTGCACTAATAAAGATCTGTAAGTACATATAAATTAAAAATACCCAAAGTAGTATCGCTGCAATCATGAAAATGCAGTAAGTCGAGTGATATGAATAAAGTGTGATTTGGTAAATGAAACTATTCTACAAATTTTATCCAGACCTTCTTCTTTCAGAGAAAAGGCTTCTCATCGTACCATGTCACATAAGATATTTTTAAGGAGCCAAATATAATTTTGTCTCGTATACCGATCATCCAAAATCCAAGTTCACACGTTTTTCGTCAGTACAATTTGGAAAGGTCTGTGATTGCTAAGACCATCCATTCAACAATCTCTGAATAAAGAATGTAATTGGAAATAAACAATTATCCTTATTAGTTTGGTTGACATTGTTGGTATTAAATTGGAATTATCGAATTTCAATGCTATTGTCCTTGTTCACACTTTTCTTAATGGAAATTAACAAAACTTTGTTCGTGTTTGCTTTAGAATTACTTTCTTGCCGGTTCGGTCACTGCTTTAGTCTATGGTTTTCAGCAGCAAGATCTGGATCCACCTTAGGTTCTCAAAGTCTCAATCGCCTAGTTTTTCACCCTATGAAAAATTCTCTGGATTTGAGTATTTTTTCGCATATTACAAACTGCATCCTCTAGATAATCTTGGAAGGGGATTATTAAAATTAAATAAGAAATAGTTGCAACTAAATATCAATGAATTAGCGGAGATTTTATCATTTAATATAAGTATAACATTAATTTTTGAAATAAGATGAAAAGAAACAAAACTCCTGAGCAATTAAGAGTGGTTGGAAAAGGGAATGTCCGATCATGAATTTCTTTATTTTATTTGCTTTCCTTATACCCTTTAAACTCTGACCTTCTATATCATTTACTTAAAAAGATTCAATTCTGTAGAGCATACTGAGGTTTTTCACAGATTGTTAGCACTTTTAATTACCTAGACAAACTTGCTTTTCGAAGGATGTGGTCACTAATGAAAAGCAATGTAATCACTGTGGTGCTGAATTTGATTCTTTTCAATCCAAGAATGTTCAGTGGATATTCTACTACATGCCAAAGGTTTGAAAAGAAATATGAACAAACTTAGTTAAGCCTGATTTTATAGTGATTTGTTCTTGATCTTAGTTAATACGCCAATGTTGACGTTGGCAAGAGAAGAGCTGCAAATAAGAATCACAATATTTTGACTCATGGTACCAGAAATAAGTTGAAAGTTTAGATGTACCTTCTAAACAGTTCTAATTTGGGCTTTTAGATGTTTTGCTTCCATATGTAAAAAAAGAAAAGTTCAATTGTGTATTAGCTCTTCTGAAAAGTTTTCCCGTAGTAGGAATCCTAAGGTATGGTTCTAACAGGAAGACAGACTCAGTCGTGCAATTATTGTGATGAAAACAAAATAAAAATGTCTTCTTCTATCCCTTAGAATTGCCTTTTTCGACGAAGATGTAAGTAACCCGACATGGCTTCTTGTACATCTCAGGATTATTGCTTTTATTGTAGCACCCAATCTAGTACCTTAGTACCCTGAAATAACCAACGAGGACTTTTACTAGGTTGTTCCTCATATATCCTTCTGCTTTCCAGCACTCTTTTACCCTACGCTACTTTTTGGGTGTAAGCTTAAAAACAACTTACTCTGTTATTTAACTAGCAGGGGCCTCATACAGACATTTTGCCTAGAAATTCAAAATCTTTGAACTGGATGATTTAGTAATAGTAGATAGGATCTTTAATAAAAATTTCACGAATGACCCTGTTTTTTAAAGAGAGACCGCAAGAATAAGTCTTCGACCTTCAAAAGAATAGATCACTCACTACAACGCCGTCAATCTTATGCTTGTCGTACCACCCCAAACAAGAGATCGATTTATGTGCAACAGATATTGAAACTAACAGTATGGTCGACCAAAACTGCTAAATAGAAAACAAAAGTACACAGAGAGAATCGAAGGTAATAATAGTATTGTAAATGAATTGAGACTAGTAAATTTGATTATTAGACGAAATCAAACAGAAAACGTGACTATGAATGCAAAATAATAAAACGTAGAACAGATAACTAGACCAACTGAGAAGAAGAAATGAAACCAACAAGGAGGTTGAAAGGCATGCTATGATGTAGTTTGTATACAACCTTGCACTAGCTGTGTATTTGCCGTTATGAGAGTCTTTTGCAATGACTTTTTTACAAAGCATTATTTTCTAAAAACTACTAATTTCGAATCAAAGAACCATAGGCTACTGATAACCTTATTGATTTGCAATAGCGATAAGCACAATTCTTGTGAAGTTTTAGAATACCTTTAGCTTTTAATTGCGCAGACTGACACAATAATATTTTAAAAATCTTGACAATCTCTAATCTTTTACCAAAAAAATGAAACGAGTATTTGGAAAATATTTGTGTTCATTAATCAAATTTCTAAAGTTGTTAATTTTATAAAATTGTCAAACGGTTGTTGATTTAATAAAAATAAGAAAGTCTGCAGCAACATCTTTTAGTATTTTGATCTCTCAAAGAATTTACAGAATGATATTTGGATGTAATCTGTGCTGTGATCTAAACAGATTACTTGCAAAGATCACTCTAGATCGTTTTGGAAAGAAGATTTTCCAAACCAAACATTTTTTCTGTTAATTTTAAAGTTCATTAGCCCAAAACACCATTACCATAACATATTGGCAGCCGTTTTTATAAAAACCGAGAATGAAATATTGTTGAATGAAACCTTCTAGTAGATAGCTTCGATTAAAAAAAGGCTTACGGTTCTACCATGACAGAAGTTAGAGAGAAAGAACATATTTGACCATCTAACGCAAACGGTTGGAATTAATCAATTTCCTTAAAGGTTTTCAGTTTTATACTTAAAAAATCCACGTCCATTAATCTTATCAGCTTTTTTTTAAATGTACATATAAATACGCAAATGCCGAGCGTAATTCAATAAATATTACCGGATAATGCAACTGGAAATTGAAATGTTACTTAATACTTATCTATCGCGTGCTACCGCGGCTATTGTTAAATCGAAAGTGGATTGTCGCTTTAAAAATTCTTGTTTATGGACAGCTTTGAGCCGTATGTTGACCACCACTACCACTTACAACAACACCAAGTATCTACGATCTGTAAGTTAACGTGCCACATATAATGTATTCAAAGAATTATCAGAGCGAGAAAATTTTCATAATCTTTATACGTAGTCTTTTACATAATATTAGTTTTTTATGTGTCTATTAGCGCTACTCAGCAGGATCTTATTTTCATAAAGCTCGCATCTTTACTGCCATTTTATACTTAACGTTAACTGTTTTAAAAAAACGTACAAAAAAATCTAACGGGAATCATTCCCGCGGATCTTTTTACTACACACTCACACATAATCCACACAACCATTTTTAGCAGACAACCAATTTATATAAAACCAGACAGTTCTCTTAAATCTTAATTTGATAAATAAACCTATGAATCTAAAATCCAAACAAGAAAAATTAGAAATTCTCGCGTTATAAATTACATTTTATATCGAAAAGAGAAGATAAAAAACTAGGATGTAGAAATACAAGACAGGGAGTTGCTTGAAACTTCTGAAATTAGTAATAACTACTGGATATTTCATTGATCAATCAGATTCAAATTTAAAAAGTTCTTTTGCTCTATAAGCGCAGAAATCTAGAAAGGAAATTTAAATTTATAACGGTAATTTTTAGATTAGGTTGATGTTTACGTTGCAATTTCTGTAATGTCTTAAAACACTTACCTTTCGGCAGTGTCGTTATCAGATTCAATTGTCCCATAGCACCGAATCGATGCACTCAGAGCATGCCTTGGATGTTTCTGAAAAAAATAGTAATATGAATTGAAAACAATATTGATAATTTACTAATGAAGCTTTTCACTTAATCGGCAATTCTGTATTGCTTTGTAGTAGCTGTAACTTGCTTATTTACCCTTTAAAATATTTGCTTGGCATAAAGTAGCATTGCCTTCCAGATGCATACTACGCTTGAACAATGTTTTTCATGTCTATATAGTACTTACCTTACTAACAAATTAGAATAACATCTGATAATTATAACCCTACTTTTATATTTGCTGAAGGATTCGTTTTTGTAAAGTAAGATAAAGTGGTGTAGGGACGTTGCATCTTATATGATTGAAAACCTCTGAACGTTCTCCTTTCAAATGCCCACTGATGGATACTACATCATCCGTTCTAGTTCCTCTTTCTGATTCAAATTCAGAAGTTTAAGAAAAAGTTTTCACAGACTAATCTGAGTACGGAGTATGACAAGGATAGAGTGCATGGTATTCAGTGTTTCATTTATTTTTACAAACTGTATCGATATGATAGCAGGAGTTTAGTTTCAAGTTTCTACACAGGAGTTAATCTACCAAGGCGTGTTTTGACAATAATATCACACTTTGGATTATAGAAGCTGCAACTCATTCCGGTATGGTTATGAAATGATTATCGACTTTTTACCTGAATCTCCTTTCTCTGCACCTCTTCTTAAACCTAGTACTTGGCGATTTCTAAATATATCCGATCTAAGGATTTTTCACACTCTGCGAAATTGCTTTGGGTTTTAGAAGACGAGTTCATCAAGATTATTGTTTCATTCTTTGAAAACCTGTCGAAAGATCAGTTTCAGTGTATCATATTAATTTCTTTTCTGATAAAAACACGCATATTATTAGATGTCGTGAGTCCATAGAGATGTAAAGAGGAATCAATTCCATGGTAACATAAAAAAGAACGGAAAAGAGAAGATTACATAATTTCACATCAGAAAACTCATATGCAATCTACATTCATTTCTAAAACTTCACTGTAACACGTAGTAACTCGAATGTGCTTTATTAATAGTAAAGTTTGAAGCCAAAGGCAATTAAAATATTTTTGAAGATTAAGTAATAATGCTTCAAAACAGTTGGTTTGTGGGATTTAGAGCCGTTTGCACCAAATTCACTTAATTTAACTGGATACGATTGTCAAAAACATGGCGATAGTTGTTTCTAACCATGGTTTAAATAAAGGGAGGCCGATGCAAACGGCCCTTATAGATATCAATGGCATCATGACAATATTTAATTGAAGTGAAGAAACCGAAGTTTGAAATTTACGTCTCTATCATTAGACAGTCATCAGTTCCTGATATTAATCAAAACATTCTAGTGAAAACGAAAAATTATTGTTCAGGAGGTAAAAGAAATAAATACATAAATAAAAATCACCCAAAAATTAAAAATCAATGTTATGTTAATTTTGGAAGTTTGATGGGAAGATGCATAACGATGCCAGACCTACACCATGAAAGTAGTGAAACTGTCAATTATAGATCGCTGCATAATAGAGTCTCCGCTGTTTATGCAGTGTCCATAAACATTCTTATTTATTAGGACTATTCTATATTTGTCATAAATTTGTTCTGGCGAACGTCTGCACTTATTAATCCAAACCCAAAAACTAGTAACCAAGAGGAGCATTTGGTCTGATACCAAAATCACACTCCAGATACATGTATAAATACCAGCATGGTTAAACTTGTAAGAATACCTAGACTTTTCGTAAGATGCCACAGTAAATATCTGTGACTAGTGCCCTTGACTTTTCTTTATTGTTTTTAGAATATCAATGTTAAATATTATTTCGAAAAAATACTTTGATAAACAGGGTGTTTCAGGAAAAAGGGGCATTTTTGGATGGTGCACTAAGATAAATTAAGTTCTTAAATGGTAACTACCTTTTTCTTTTGAACAAGGTAACGTTGAAAAGCTGTGCTTAAAATCGTTAGTTTATGCTGCAGCTATCATGAAAAATAACTACCATTCACTTCAACGATCTATCCAAGCAATTAACAAACGAGCCGATAGATTCATTGAGGTTGGTAGTGATACTTTTTGTGAATACTCTTAAATAACAAACTAAACGTTTTATGGGTTGTTTGTAAAAAATCTGTGCAAGCCTTTCAATTTTAATTCATTCAGTAGCAAAATTGATGCTTACAGTTGGAGAACCAATTATCTCGTAAATAGTTGAGAATCAGACTTAAACATATGGGCTTGTCTTTCTCAATTTTTTTATTTTGGCAGCCTCCAAATATTTCCATTTCCTCCCGAAACACCCTGTTTAAGAATCTTTTTTATTTTGTTTATTTTGGGTAACTTTAGTTAATCCGTGTGATCCTTTTGCGTGAGTGTTGTTTAAATATACTTTGCTTTTCACTATATAGAAAGCGACTCGCTTGAGAGCAGAACTATTTCATGTCCAAAAGTCTCAACTTTTTTAATTGATGTCCTACGTTGGTAAACGACCATAAATACAGTAAGTAAAAAAGTTGGGAAATTTGGACATAGAAGTGTTCTGCTCTTAAGCGATCAACCTTGAGTTCTGTAAAAGCTAGACCTGGGAAAATATTGATGAGTTTATATGCTGCTGATTTAAATCCATAAACTGCCATGCTAGATCACTATCTAACAAGGGGAGGGCACAGTGAGTACGTCGCCGATCTCAATGAAATTTTTACTGGCGATTCTACATCGAAAATAAGTGGACACGTATTTTGCCGTTCGCAGAAAAATATTATAAATGGCGTTGCTCCATCTGTCTGAACCGATTTTAATGAAACTTTTATGGGTGTTTCTACATCGAGAAATATTAGACCCGGGTATAGGGGGTTTTCAATATACGTCCCAGGAAGGCCAGAATAGAATCACAGCAAAAGGCGAAGCAGGCATGTCACAGTGAATTTTATTCTGGTCTTATATTTAGACCCATTTAATTTCATAGAAATCGGTAACGGACTCACTGTGTCCTTCCCTTGTAGGCCCCGAAATCAGTTTTATTTTCGAATATTTGACTTTTCCAAAATTACTTCAACATTCTTCTGTTTGTAGTGCGCTAAAAACTTGTAGGTGTTATTTAATTTAAACTCGACTACATTCAACAGATTCTCATAAGTTTCTCTGATCTCTCAAAAAAGACTCTAACAACCTGATAAAGTTAATCACGTAACTGCTCAAAATGCCTTACTGTTGCTTGAATACACATTCTAGTTCTTCTTATAATTAGAAAGGTAGCTCTCTAAAGAGGTATGTCTCCAAAAGCAACAGTCCGAAGAAGCTAGGTCTGATAATCTCGGCGATCAGAGAGATAAGCTTCCTCTTCCAATCTAGCGACTGACATGTTGACTGATTTGTTGTAATATTTCAATCGAAATGATTGCTATCCTGTTGGACTCTGTTCTGAAGAGGAACTTTTTCCTACAATCCTGGCTTTCATCATGATTTCATTTTAAACAATAATAATGCATAACAACTAACCTAACATGATTTATTGTATGAAAACTGATATTTCCCATACCTTCCGTACCATTAAAGTTCGGACATCTGTGCATTGAGTATTTTTGACTTGAAATTACCCAAGAAATACACCCGCCCTTAAGGAATGTTTGCCGAATCGAGGGACACCTAACGTTTTAACAATACACATTCTCGCAACTGTTCCCTTTAGACTTATATTTACTGTAACTGTCGTTGCTTATTCTTTTTTCTGATTTCCACTAAAGATTCTTTAGGTCTTCTTACTATCGTACGTTCAAAACGTAGCTGGATATGACTAACAGTTGAAAATTAAATTCATGTTCTTAATAGAACCGCATTGTAATCCTTTCACAAGGAATGCATTCAATCATCGACATTTGGCGTCCAAGTACTTTATGAACGCATGGTGTTTAAAGAGTTTCTAGAGTAAAAGCCATATCTGATCTTGAGGCAATCATTTTTAAATCACTAGAAGCTAAATGAAAATTATAAAGAAGGCACTTGACGCACCCCAACGAGGTGAATATAGCAATAATCACGAATGCTTATAAAATACTATGTGAAGGTGAAATTATGCCCAAAGAAACGGTATTCCAGAGGTTCTTGTGTAGTACCACTAAATTTAAAAATGTTTGTTTTTCAGTAATTGTATTTATAAGAAACAAAAAAGATGTAAAAATTTCATGATTTCTGATGTAAGGAAACCTACATCTTGTGGTTTCGCTTACTTCTATACAGTGTGGTTGATTTTTCATTACAAACTTCTTAATCTCAACAGAATAAAGATTTTTGAGAAATCTAGAAACTTTGGTTAGATGGTTTCTTGTATTCTTTCCAGAGAGCTAAGATAGGACGAAATCATCTATAAAACAAAGGAGCGGCGATGTGAAGAGTAGATTTTTAAAATGTAACCTCTGTGTATTGTTGGATATTTAGAATGATTATGAAATTCTAAATACAGTACAACTTTTAATTGTTCAAAGCAGGATCGGAATGCACAATAATTTGACGGTTAGCCTCAGCCTCAGCACACATTTTTAACCAGACGTTTCAATCCAAAAAGACTAAACTTCAATTTTCTTCATTTAGATACCTTCGTTGATGTTATAAACAGCATTTCGTGGTACGCAAAATGAAGTAAGTTCCTGTATTGGAAAAAGGCGAAAATACTTTTAGAATACGATTGTATATTGATACATTTTTAATGACAATCTCTTCTGTAGACCAGTGGCCAAGATCATTATTTTGGTCCAAAAAAGCATTATCAAGCTGTAGATTATTCACTTTTGCAATAATTTATTTATTAAGATGCAATTTCTTTAAACTACATCATAAGATCATACATCATGGGGAAAAGGTGGGATCAGCAGAAAAGTATGGAATGCGATTAAGGCTTATACTCTTATAAAACTGATATGCTTCTTGGTTTTTTTAATTAACTTGTCAAAAAGAAATCCAAAAACATTCTAAAAGCCTAAGATCAGTCAGTAATGAAATGATGTTTTGTTGCATTAGCTGAATAGGTTGAAGTATGAAGTTACATTGGTTTAGACAGGGTGGCCTAAAAACGTTTTGATAAGAACTCTTATAGTGGAAGCTTTTGTACCTATAATCCACTGATGTTAGTCTAGCCTTAGAAAAATGGAATTTGGAATTTTTAGATTCTTGAAAAAGTATTACTGGTTGACATACAGGCATAACAAAGTTAATGATATAAAATAATTTCTTTAAATCTGTAAAATGTTTTGATTGACCTTCTCTTGTTACTTTAGTATATAATATCTGGGCAACAGTACTAACAATAAGTGCTTTTTACTGTAGAATCTGGCTACATTACAATTTGTCACTCCCTTTTCATGCTGCTTGTTTCTAAAAGCTTTATCTATTGTTCATTCTAACCATATTAAACATGTATTAGGAAGTTCAAAATTTGAACTTTAACCCAACGATGGTGACACTAAACTATTAACAAAAAAACTTATGAAAGTTTATTTTAAAAATGATTTAGTGTTATGAGACTTTCATTCGAATTTATTTTGAGATGGGTGGTATAGTACCAATTTATAACATTTATTTATTGCTGAGAATGTGATCTTTTAGAATGTTTAAATTAAGACACTAACTGAGCTTTAAAATCCACAATTGGAGCCATTTCTATTTCATGTTAACTGACTGTTATTAAATAATCTCAACTTGAAATCTTCTGATATTTACATATGTTATTTGCTTTGGACGACATTATAATTTATTTCTTTACTTCCCCATTTTTCTAGCTTAACCAATCTTAACGTTAATCTAGATTTTACACATCAATAACCACGAGTATTTTTGTTACTACTGTTTAATTTTTTAATTTATCTCTCGATTACATATTTATACTTGAAATGCCATCAGATTGATTGTCATTAAAGTTTCACTGCTTGCGGTCAAAAGTATTTATAACAAAAAGCATTTTTTCCGATACCAAATTTGTAATACCCGTACAGTGCGAACGAAGCAATTTCGAAAATGGTAGTGGTAGGTAGTAATACAAAAAAAAAGAAAAAACGAGAGCTTGTTCTTTGTACATATTAGGACATTGTGTAATTGGATACCTGAAAGTTTAATGTTTAATAAGGTAAACACTGATTTAAACACGTGTTCGTGTATGGCATTTCAGCGTTTATTGTAGGCGTTAAAACGTTATTAGAATTTATGGTTTTGCAATATTGATTTTGATAGATAAACTATGTAACTTTACCATTTCCAATAGAATAAACCGGTAATTATTATAATTTTATTTATATTAACTTTGGTAAAAGTGATTTAAGACAAATTAAATATAAACGTTTATAATAAGCAATAAATTTTATTTTTATGGGAGCGTCCTTACATTTCAGTTCCTAATTAGCGAATCCGCTAAGCCCACGATGTTTTTTTAAATCCTTTTTTATAGAAATAAGACGGTAGCTTAAATTTCGTAAGTATGTAATTATTTTACTATATTTACTTAACATATCTAAAAAAGTAAAATGCCGTATTACAACACACATAATGCTTCAATAACTAATTAGTTAAATTATGTGCTACGTAATATTTACACAGTTAATTGCATATAGTTACATATTAGCATGGTAGTATAAAGTTGTTTATACTTGCCGTCATTTCGCGTATTTATCGCGCACTAAAATTAAATAGACCAAAACATAATAAAAATGCAATATATTCCATCGTACGATGGAAAAGAGGAGTAAGCGAGTTCCTCTTCAGAATCTGCAACGCTTAGTTGCTATGCAAATGACTTAGCGGGCTTAGCCTGCAGATGAGAACGTTCTTACATGTAATACCTGTGTAATAAAAAGAAGATTACAACTTGTTATTGCTGAAGATATTCAAAAAGTTCTATACCCTGCAAACGGCCCTTCATATATTTAACTACTTTTGCTCTGTTTTTCTAGTTGTAAAATTCCTCGTTTTAACGTGTTTATATGCTAAGTAGCAGAATTCGTCTTTACAACATAGCCCCCCCCTCCAGAAGTTGACTAACAATTTATTACACTGGCCATAACAGTGTTTTAATTACAACGACCCACTCGTAATTCGTAGTTTCTACAAAATCATTATCTGTCAATTTTAATTTGTTTCTTTTCGTTTTTAAATAAGATAGATATGTGTTTAGTAGGTAATTTGATATTATGTTATGTAAATGCAATCAACGATCCTTGAAAATACATGCATTATAAAAATAAATAAAACTAATAATAGTAGAATAGTTTCCATCTACCAAATTCAGTAATGAAATATTAATTTATTTATTAATAACGGTTGACAGTTATAATAACATTTTAAATAATTTAATTGATAATTCCAAATGTTATTACTTTCCCAGAAATAGTACTATATCTTCACCTACATTTGGAAAAAAAATTGATAAAAACTTTGGGAAATATCAGACTTTTTGCAAATTACAAGAGAATTGTTTTATATCAAGAGATTTTAGATTAGTAACAAAACAAAATTTTTTATAAACTTAAAATGAGATTGACATTAAATCACCTAAAATAATTATGTTTTAATTGCATTGTGCAATAATTGGAACAATTAAGAAAATTGAGAAGTAATAAAAAGAAGCATTTGCCCATATTTTTTGTTTTATTTCTTAATAGTTTGCCTGTAAACAGTTTCTTATTATTATTGTTAAATCTCTTTAAAAATATGTTGCAATACAGCTTCGTCGTTGCTATGAAATCATTTATGGAGAACACCAGCTTTACAACCAGCCACCCTTAGTAAAAAATAGCATGGAGTATTGTGAGCTTTAAAAACTTTTAATTCATCGTTATCTTAAAATCTATGGATTTATGACAAAAAATTTACATATTTAATATTTTGATTTAGATTTACAGATATGGGCCATTTTAAATATACCCTGCGTACATAAGCATTGATAACGAAGATGGGAAGCTTTGTCTTTGTCGCTTCATCTTAGATTTCCTTCCAAAACCCTTTATTAAAATCTAATTAGAGAAGATACTATAAACAAGGTAATCAAATACAGAAACGTACCAGAGTATAAATACAAAAATGTTAAAATAAAAACAGCCACTAAGCTCACCTTGTTAACGGTATGAAATATAATCAGAGATTTATATGACAAGATTTACAGAACAAAGGTTTTTGAATCAATTTAGAGTAAATATGCAAATAATTCATGAAATGCATGATCCAAATTCATCTACAAGATATTTATTAGTCCAAAGGTTTTTGCCCATAGAAACCCAAATGACATTAGAGAGCAGTGAGACGAAATTCAAAAAATTGAACAAATATATACTTTTACATTGTAAAGTAGCGAACTCCTGCACTTATTTTATGCCCTATTTCGAGCAGGTAATGTTATTACAAATAAAGACTACAGCTGGAAAGCTTAATTTATTCCAAGACTATGCACCTACAACACCTAAAGACGACGAAGAAGTTGAACACTTCTATGAAGAAATTAAAAATGCATTAAAACAGACAAAGCGTAGAGACGCCACAATCGTACTGGGAGACCTAACTGCCAAAGTTGGCCAAGACAAGGTATCAAAATATGTAGGAAACCACGGATTAGGAACTCGCAATAATAGAGGAAATCGCCTAATCCAATTTTGCCAAGAACATGACATGGTAATTTCAAATACGTTTTTTATTTATTTATACTTACATCTCCACAGAATACTAAAGAAAAAATCGTACGGAACTAAATAGATTACTTGATGATTAACACTATATATAAAAATAGTATCAAATCGGTAAAAGCCTACCCTGGTGCAGACGTGACATCAAACCATAATCCCATTATTGCTAAAATAAAAATAAAATTTAAGAAAATAAAAAAGAAACAAATACCCGAGAAAATAGACATAAAAAACCTAAACAACAATAAAATAAAAGAAAAATTAAAAACAGAAATAAATGAAAACCTAGATAAAATAGAAAAACTATCTGCAGCTAATGCAGAAAATATAAATAAAACATAGACATCTATTAAAGAAGCTGTAGTAACACCATCACTAAAACATCTAAAAGAAACAAAACTTAAAAGAAAAGACTGGATAACAGAAGAAATCTTGAAAAACATGGATACCCGAAGACTACAAAAATAACACCAAAAAATACAAAGAAATCCAAACTGAAACTAAACAAAAAATTCAAAAAACCAAAGAGAACTGGATTAGAGAAAAATGCATACAAATAGTATAGCTGCAAGAGAAACACGACACATTTAATTTACATCGGAAAGTGACGAAACTAACAGGCAAAATAAAAACAAAAGAAATTCCTTATCTGCTAGACGAAAATAACTCGATTTATAAATGACATTGAAGGAAAGATTAAATTGTTGAAAGACTACATTGAAAACTTCTTTGAAGATAACAGACAAGTAAAGAAAATAGAAGAACAAAAAGAAGAATCGGAACCAGATATAACAAAAACGGAAATTCAATATGCTTTAAAAAATATGAAAAATGAAAAATTGACCGGACCTGATCAACTTCCAACAGATGTCATAAAATTAATGGATGAGAAGTACGTAGATACCCCGAGGGAACAGCATTTATAGAACAGACATAATACCACAAGAATGGCTCACATCCACATTCATAACCATTCCAAAAAAACCAAACGCTAAACACTTCAATGAATATCGTACGATAAGTTTAATGTCCCATATGTTAAACCTTTTTCTGAAAATTATACACCACAGACTGTATACCAAACTTGAAGAAGACATCGAAAATACCCAATTTGGGTTCAGAAAAGGACTAGGGACAAGAGAAGCCTTATTTGAATATAATATACTGATACAGCGATGCCTAGATGTGAAGCAGGATGTCTACGTATGTTTTCTTGACTACAATAAAGCATTCGACAAAGTCAGACACGAACAACTGATGCAACTACTTAAAGATGGAAACATAGATACTAGAGACATACAAATAATCACCAACCTCTACTATAACCAAAACGCAACAGTTCAAGTCGAAGGAAAAACAACAGAAGAAGTAAACATAAAAAGAGGTGTCAGATAAGGTTGTATCCTATCACCAACACTATTTAATCTTTATTCATAACACATAATTAAGACGGCGCTTCTAAATGAAACTGCCGGTATAAAGGTAAATGGACTGCCAGTTAACAACATAAGGTATGCAGATGGTACCATCATCATCGCAGAAACTCTGAACGACCTACAAAAAATACTAACCAAAATAGTAGAAATAAGTGAAGAATATGGCCTAACACTCAACATAAAAAAGAAACTACATTTATGATTGTATCTAAGAAAAACATTAGCAATGTAAGACTACAAGTTAACAACGAACAGATTTAAAGAGTTGAGCAACACAACTACCTGGGAACGTCTGTGAATGAAAATAATGAGTTCACAAAAGAAATTGAAAAAGCGAGAAATGCTTTTATGAAGATGAAAAGAATACTAACCAGTCGACATCTAAGCCTAAAGCTAAAAGTACGCCTAGTAAAATGTTATATTCATTCTATCCTTCTGTATGGTGTAGAGACATGGACCATGAATAAATACTGCTGCAACAGAATAGAAGCATTTGAATTATGGACTTATAGAAGAATTCTAAAAATATCCTAGTTGGATAAAATATCAAACACAGAAGTACTCAAGAGAATGCGAAAGGAAAGAGAATTATTATTAACCATCAAAAGTCGAAAACATCAGTAGCTCGAACACATTATGGCTAGGGAAAAATATCAATTTCTGCAAAATATAATACAAGGAAAAATCGTAGGAAAACGTGGTGTGGGAAGAAGAAAGATGTTATGGCTGCGAAACTTAAGAGAGTGGTTTGATTGCAACTCCAATCAACTATTCCGTGCAGCTGTATCTAAGATTCAAATAGTTATGATAATAACCAAACTTTGTAACGGAGGAGATGGCACGTAAAGAAGAAGACTTTCTAAAAAATAATAGCTTGGGAATTCTAGATATTTATAAAAGACTAAGTTACCATCATTTAAAATATAGAAGCAAAAATGCTGTTAGCACAGGATTACGAAGGTGAACAGGCGTTCATACTGAGACCAAAACTTAAACCTGTTTTAGAATCTAATACGTCCTGAGTCAAATTGGGGTTTTGGTCCTTCTATTACTTACCAGGTAATAGCAGAAACGAAGTAATCTAACTTTCTATGCTGTAGGTGGAACAAGTGTATCACAGCCTAATCTTGTAGAATTTATGGAGGTAAGTTCTAATTAAGACGACAACATATGTTAACTGGATTTTATGAATTTCTAACAGAGGATTTGAATAAAAAAAAATAATCATTGTCACCAGACAAAGCAATACAGGAAAGGAACTAGAAATATTCTTCAGAGTGTACTATCTGAATTTGTGGTCCAAAAAGGATATAGTTTAAAAAAGTTCGGTATAACCTAGTTATATAAGTAGCTACATCTCGGCCTTGGTTAAGGAACTACGAACATTCCTTTCTTAAAGTCATCCAGAATAGGTGCTCGTAGATTCACTAGCACATAATTTGTGGTAATTTTCTAGTTTTACTGAAACACACTGAAGTACTGTAACTACTAAAATGGTGTCCAACCTGGTATCTGACTCTGAGAATAAAAGTCCCATCCTCTATAGATCAATCGACTATTTTCAGACTCTTCGATTCATGCGTTTATTCTCTGAGCACCTAATAGTTTGCCATTACAAATAGTTTTCTGATTTAATGGGTTGTACACATCGAGAATAGAAGTAACGAACAGTAGATTCCGTCTTGCATTCTCTTTCTTCTCAGATCACATTATCACTTGAGGCAAGTTGAACTTGTTGACGGATAAAGACAATGACAAAATTGCTTGTATTTCGTACGAATCCGCTTTAAGGAAATTCAACAAAGGCAACTAAAGTTTTGCTTAGCTTACGGTTGTCATATTCCTGCATTTCTTGCCTTGTCTTGTTTTTTGCTGCCACGTGTTGTTTTAGTCTTGACTTAAAATCAGGAAAGAGTAGTTGCGTATCTTTTTATGTTAATCGTTAACTAATTATTAATACTCCGCCAGTAACGTACCAAATTCGACTACAGCCAAGTCGACAGGTTTAGAACTAAAAGTTTCGGAAAATGTCCAGGTCGTGGTAATAGTGACAGCCGATAATATGACCTAATACAAAGGACAGTGCGTAAAACGTAAGTATTTTCCAAAATAGTATTGTCCTGTTACAACATATTTTTACTTGTCTTGGCTTTTTGATACCCTTGTCTCAGTTGACTTTTTCTTGAAATCAAGAAAAGAACACACAATACCAGATATTATTATTATTATTTATCAAAACTAAATTTCTTGTCCTGTTGTTAATAAAGCTCAGATTTATATGAAACAAATCTGAAAAAAATATGCGCATACAATGTATACAGGAATCTTTTGGGAAATATGAAACAAAATATTCAGAATATGCAGCAACGTACGTAGAATATACGCAATAAAAAAAACTTCTTGAATTCGAGCTTAGAAGTAATGGTTTATCCTCTATTTAATTTGGTAACGTACACAAATAAATTACTAATAAAAACTGACTATGCGTAGATTTTACGCGCCACTGCATTTATTTTAAGCAAAAGTCAACACTTTCCACTAAAAGAATAAGACAAGACAGACTTTGCAGAGTTAAAAATACAAATGTATGTACACATTTTTATTGAAAAATCAGTGCTTTGTAGGAACAAAATGCAATAATTTAGGTGAATTAAGTCATTAAAGACAAATATGACTTTCTACAAAACAAGACCAAAAATGAACTTTCTTGTATGTACATAAATACAGCGAGAATTTAAGAATTTACTAGAGTTTACCGTAAAATCCACAAAATATGTAAAATAGCAAATTTGCCCAACACAAGATGTAAACGATTTAAGAAACAAGCAAATATGCAAAAATATGCATTTTGCACAAAATTCGAGTTTCTTGTCTTATCTGTCTTCTGGCGCCACTTTTTATTTTGGCCTCGTCTTGAAATCAATACGAAAATAAAGCAATACAAGAAATTCATAAAACATAGTATTAGTGCTTCATCAAAACAAGATTTCTTGTGTTACTGCTGCATTTCTGTTTTGTTTTGTTTCTTGGTGTCACATTTGTATTGGGCTTGTCTGAAAGTCACGACAAGAACACGGCAAGATTAACAAATTCATGAAAGTTTTCGTCTTTAAAACAGAAAATAGTGTTGAGTAAATCTTAACACTACACAAAGTATTTGATAGTACATCTAGGGTGAAGGAAGTTTAATTGGTCTTGTACGCTTAAGAAGTCTACGGTTGATCAATAGATTATACTGTGTGTACATTGACCTGTTTTAGTATTCAACCCATCCATGCCGCACATTGGTTTCATTTTATCCAGTTTCTTTTTGAAATTTAAATGGTATTCCTCAAATTGAATTAGTACTTTGTACCAGAATTACAAAGAACGTTAGCACATATTATGTCCAAATATACATGTATTTGACAAAGCAAATTTAGAAAACTCTATTGTCATAGACCGAGTTAGGAAGCAACTTGAGGGGGCTTAGCTTCTCAAAACTGGAAATAACCCTCCCAGAATTTGCATCATGGTCAAGCAAACTTTCTGAATAAACACATGGTGTAAGATAATTTCGGGTCACCTCATCAGGAGTGTACTAGACGTTAATTTAAGACAAAAGTTGCAATAAAACTTCTTTCTAAAATACCTCCCAAGCCCTCTAGCTCTCTAGAGAGGGCGGCAAAAAAACTATCACCCAAGGATCACACTGGTCAACAGTGACTTTGTTGCCCTTGATATAAGAGTGATTCTAGGATGATTTTATGCTAACCACGATTGGTTTTGTGAAATTGGCTCTAGTTTTTTAAATAATCGATATTTTTTGTGTATCTACTTTGCTGACCAAGTAATAAATTGACTATTTTTAAATCAACACAAATCGACCATTGATGCTCGTAGTAATTAATTTTTTGCAAAACCAATCTCATATTCTCATATTCTTTTTTTAGTTTGGTTTAATGAGCAACTGGGATGGACGCATATCAGCTTCCATTGTGCAATAAAAACACATTTTAAACTCCTTTTGCAGCTATCAATAAAGAGTCACCAATCAGTAGGTTTATATTCAAATACACCCATGTCTAGAAGTAACTTCGCAATGTTGTTACAATAGACAAGCTCTTCATCGTTATTGAAATATGGTAAGATCTCTTTTTCTCTTGTTCTATATGCTGTAATCGTTACTTCTGGTCACAATAAATTCTTTTCCTTTAGTCTGGACGCAAGTAGTTACGATGCCTGTTTTGATAAATTCAGAGCTCGTATCAAATCGCTAAAATCATTTTGACAAAACAACGGTGGCTCTGTCGTTTCTCCTGCATATTTACTTCCACTTGTACAGACAGATTGTGTTGAACGCTGTGAGCCTGGTAACACCATTTCTTCTGACGGTGTACACTCTGGTTGTGAGCCGTAAATAGGTCAAGGCAGTTCTTCGTTGTGTAACACAGGATGTTGTATGGACTTTATATCAGGATATTCCCATGTTTTATGCCTATTAAAACCTTTGACGTTTACTACACAAAAGTAGCAATCATCGATATGATTTGTGGGCTCCATCCATATCATAGGGATACCGAAGTCTAACCCTGGGCGTTCCCCTTTCTTCCACAAGCGTAAAGACTTAATACAAGATTTACAAACCTTATGAGGAACCTATGACTTATCATGTTTTTCTATTTGTACACCAAAATAAGCAGCAGTAACCTCCTTTACAAAGTCTGTGATATATCGTCTCTGTTTTGCTGTTTTATACATACCACAAATGTAGCAAAATATATCAGGATGATATTTAAATCTTCTTCGTGATGAACTCATATTTCTATAAATAATTTTATTATAAGAATCATAAAATAAAGTATAAACAAAGTTTTGATCATAACTTGCCAAAAAGCACGTTAAGAGTCCTTCAATCTTAATGAAAAACTAAATACTTTAGCTGTCACATGAGGTTAGAGATGTCAGAAGAATCAACATCACATAATGTGATGTACAGATGCGCGAAATGAATGCGCATTAAGGGCTTTTTAACACGTGAGCAGAGTTAAAATGTTAAATATAACTCAAACTTGCAGACAAACTCCATAACATAAAAACTGGAACCAATCTGATACTTTCATGACTTTATTTGTAAATTGTGTGTTCTTAATAGTAAAAATCCGCAGAAATAGCAAGGGCAACAAAATTTTTTTTTATTTTGTTGAGCTGTGCCATCAACAGATTCAAATTTTGCACAAAGAGTTACATTGATGATATATTCAACCGCACAATTTAGTTTAATTTGAGGTTGTAGCGGTCACCAGTAGCAAATACACAAAATTCCTGCCTAAACTAGTCATGCCACTCAAATGGTTACACTTAATTGTTTGTATGTTACATGGCGAACGTTCTGAGCAAAAGTACAAAAATTTGTCTTTTGCCATGGCCACATCCTACAAGCGAAATTAATACAATTTAGAGGGCAGCGGCAGATTCAATAAACAGGCATATCTAATAAATTCTCCTTGGAGCATACCAAGAACTCGAGATTTGGCGCTTAATGTGTTAAGAATAGGAATAAAATTCGAAAACACAACAAAATCCTATTTGTCCGTACAACTTGTTTCAATATCAAAATTGAATGATTTTAGTATCAAAATCATAAAATAGCAAATCTTTAAAAAAAGATATTTCTGTCAAGTCGATCAGATCAAAACTACACCAATGGTTTTCTAAGTTATGTTTACTATCAATAGGAAACAACAAGACAAAATTAACATAATTTTGATTTAGGTGACTGATAGCAAATTGGACGGTCATGTTATGCTGCAAATTATGTTATGTTACAGATTTCATTAATTTATTTCTTATCGTCTAAAATTTTTGCACCCCATTAAGTCGCTGTTTTCCTAAACTTTTAGTTAATTGTTCTAATAAATAATTGTATTGTCCAATTATTTCTTTTATCGAATCCGAGAAGAGCCCCCATGTTTATGTAGCATTTCAGGAACTGTCTATGTCTTATCTAGAATTTTTCCGGGATTGAGGGGAGCCGCGGAGAACCCCAGAATTTAATCCTAGTTTCAGTATTGGTACATCCCTTATTTGATAAGTGAACGAGGGCTTAAGCCATCTCCATTTCAAAGTCTACGCTTATGACTATTGTCAGAGATAATTATTTACTTGTTTAGAATGAAAATGCTGGAGGATAGTATAATGTCTAAATTAATATACAAAAGCAAAAAACTACAAAAGAATGAAAACTAAACTGTCAACAATAAAGCTACTCAATTAATTATAATATTTAATGCAGTAGATCATAAATACACCGTACCTGTAATTATTATAGGTATAGGTAGTAGTTACCGCAGACAATTCTTGTATTACGACCAGTGTAAAAACAATGCTCACTAAGTTCTCATTAGCTAATTGATACGCTATGGGGCAATTGTTGTGTAAATAAAACTGTCAAATTCTATCTATTTTATTGCTTTTATAAATAGCAGCTATAGATACTTAAGCAGGATAAAAAACAAATGGTTTGTACTTTACCCGTTTTAATTATTTATTTTTACCGGCAATTACTACCAGATTAAACTTTGTATACAAGCCGGTGCACAAAGGATAGCAAATGCCCAATTTAATACTTCATAATATTAGCTTGTGATTCAGTCCAAAATAAGCCAAATATTTTTGTAGCAATAATAATTTTAATGTCTTAAAATAATGACCAGATTTCAATTAATAAAAAAGAATTATCACATACTCCTGTTGATAGCCATATTGGTTAGTTTTCTTTTGAGTTTACTCTCATAGCTACACATTAATTGGATTCTTACTTTAATAAATAACTAAAACTAATTTGTTTGGTATGCTTTTGAGACACCTATGGGGTACTGAGTTATTTTTATAATTGTATCTTCAAAGGAAGAAGTAATACAGCTACATGAATTATCACCTTTTTGAATACATAGAAAACTAGAAAATAAATTTCAGAACTGGTATTTTTGTCATCAATTTAGGTATAGAGACAATAATATTTTGTACCAAAGTAAGCTGAATCTTCTAACCTTGGTGGTGTATTTTTATTACATTGTATCAATCTTTACTCTTATAATATACATAACTTGTAGAATTTTCTAATTGGAATAATAAATTGTAATTGGATTTTTTACCTCCATAAATATTCACTGCAGACCACTGAGTTATTTAGCTGTTTGTTGTAGTGATATCATCGAGTACTTATCCCTGAAAAATCGCAAGTAGGATGTAAATATCATTAGAAACGCACACTTGATTAGAGAATTTAGATAAAAATTATTGCAAATAAAAATATCCTGTTCATTAAACATGAAAGTAATAAAACTTTTAATTTATTTGTTTATGATTAAAAATCATGTTCATATCAGAGAAATTAATACCTTTTTCTAACTTCAATTAACATTATTTAATCTGACTGGATTTAAGATAAAAACTCGACATTAAGAATATAATTTATAAACAAACAAGATTTGAATTTTTATTCTACGTACTGTACAAAGATCAAATCACGGTAACTTATTTCATAGATTAAGGAAGAAAAATCCGTTACGAGTTTTATGATACCTACCATTACTACAGCTACTACTTCTATCAGATTCACAATAATATCTGTATGACTCACCAAAATATTTATGTTTGTGTCAGTTCTAAATTTAGGTTAGTAAAATTTCGATAACAAATGTTACAGTTTTAATGTATAACGTTTTACGACATACCACATTTCTTTTTTTCTATTTTTTATACAATGGGGAAAGATAATGATTAACAAGGTTATATGTGACTCGCCTTTATTAAACTGCAATTTGTATAGCCTGGATTTTTGAACGCGGAAATGCTTATACAGAATAATTCTATAATTTGTTAACCACCTCTACGTACATGTCTTCTAAATGTTTGCATAATGGAAGCCGACAGATTTGCTAGTAGAATACAGCAGTAAATAAAGTAAAATGTATACAAAAACAAGTGTAGACATTACTAGTACTGTTTCTTACAATTTAAAATTAGTAAAGTTGGATTAAAACGCAAAAATGAAGAAAATTAATGAGTTTTTGTAATTAAAACGAAATACATTTTAGGTTGTGATAAAACTCTAGTAAAAGAAAGATTTTTACTGTGTGACACAGGTTGTACCATCTGTTAGTAGTGAGCAATGCAAAAAACTAAAAAAAAATGAACAGTGGCTATAAAACCAGTGTGGTGTTGTTATTCTAGGAAATAAAATCCAGTCACATGTTTATAATGCTAAAAGCAAAAATCAAATCTTCAAAGATACAAATCTCAAGATACACATGTTGGTTGGGAGAACAATTTTAGTTGTTATTGTTCTTTTAGGTAAAATCTTAAACAGTAAGAGATGCAAAACATAAAAATGGCAAAAGATGCTCTAAAACCAGAAAACCAGTGACAGTTGTAAAATACATAGCTTTACCAGCCATGAATAATGTTGCCAGAAAGAAATTGAAACAGAATAGAAATAGATATTCATATAGAGAGCAAGAGCCTATTGGTAAAGCAGCGTTCAAATCCAGTACAACCGTGGTTCAACTCTTTTTCTTACAGCTAGGTATAGTCAAATGATAGCTTGAAATTTTCTAAAACACCTCGGTCAAAATGAAGCTGTGCTGTTACATAATATCAAGAAAACACTACCATACCACTTTGCTTTTTGTTTAAAAAGATTCTAAAATTGGTCTGGTCTCAAGACAAACTCTAAAGCGTCTTTTGAAACTTAAAACGATTAGATTATCCGTATCCATGTCTTGTTGTGAAATGTTTGCTATTCTTCTCTTATAACTTCTATTAGTTCCTTAATGGCCCCCCAAGGGTTATTCCTACCACGAACATGTTTAGCAAGCATACCTATTAGCGTATGTTCTGTGGAATTCATCCCTGAAGGCGTAAAATTTCACGCTTCTCCAGATACCCATCCACTACGATAATTGTATGCTATTGCACATTATCAATTTTGATCCCTAGCGCCTGTCTACAACCGGACATGGTTTCTGAAAATGTCCTGAATATAGGACTCTGCCGCCATGGTTCCTAAAACAGGTAATAAAGAAGGTCTGTTACCAAGCATGACTCTAACCTAAATCATCGCAATGCGTACTCGAAGACTTACAGTGGCAAAGGCATTCTGCAATTCAAACTGGCGTTCCGGTTTTCTCCAAACATGAAGTGTTTCATGTGCAATTAGACAGTTTCTGGTTTAATCGCAAAACAAGATGTTCTAGAAATCTTCCTCACATCTTAGCTTCTCTTGAGTTCATCGAAATCTTCTTACCCGATGGTGTCTCGATGCGCTATTGAATAGTATTTGTGAAAACTACAAGTTGGGTAGTGTCCCATAACAGTTTCTGAATAGCAAGGGATGCTTAAAATGGATTGTTTACCAAAACTCGAATATACTCGGAGTCTTGCGCTTCTGAGCTGATCAACAGCTGAATTTCCTTGCCAACAAGGATTCTAGACAAGATACATCACTTTGAGAAGTTCTAAGTCCTGCAGAAATTGCAAAATCATTGTTTGATTACAGAAACAGAAATTGTAGTTCTAGGCATTTTAAAGTTTAAAAACAGAAACGCGTAACGTAAGACGTGTAGCCCGTGTAAGAAGCTAATCGATTCATCTCTGCAGGGCTTTGTCATGGTTCCCAATCTTCAGAATAAAATATAAATGGTAACGGTTATTATCTTATCTGGCACCATATTAATGTACAAGTGTAGGGTGTTGACCCAGCTTATTGAAGATGGAAGAGCACCCTTTGTATTTTCATTTCTTGCAGAGTCTATTTTAAGCCTATATATGCGCCTAGTGCTCTCAACTTAATCATAGGGTATATAGATCTAATAGCAGAGTTTTTGTAATTACAGTGAACGTTTTTCCCTAGTAATTACTACTTTTGGGCTAATTGTTAATCGTTGCACCCTACTTACAGTTCTTCAAATTCGTTGTATGTGTCAGTTATCTTCTGAATTGTGAAAGAGGCTGTTGGCTAAAGAATTGTACAATCCTAACTGACGTGTAAACTTTGTGAAAAAATTAATTATTGATTCGATTTATGTTAATTGCTAAAAAGATATGCAAAAGCTGAAAATAAAATTTGACAATGAATTAGTTTGAGTTAGATCTAAGAGCATGAACTGCTTACAACGGTATATCTAAAACGCCTTATCTGGAGGTCACCAGATAGTAAAGGCGTTTTCTTCATAGAAAAAATGAAAAACACATGGGTATACTCTTTAGAAAGGACTTCCAGTTAGATAGTTGACCTATTTTCTATGTTTCGGTAGTTAAGCAGATGACCATACTTCTGCTTTGTCTAATTTTCTCAGTCTATATATATCATTAAGTAGACTACAATAAGCTACTTTATCAATTCACATAATCCTTTGGGAAAACAAATTTTTCAAAAATAAATGAAACCCTTCGAGAATTAGTGGCAAAAATTGAATCGGTATGTATGATAACTCTAATTTAAATTCAGATTCTGCCCTTGAAGTCAATGAAGAAACGAATAAATTGGACGAATATGAAGTAGAAGGGACTGTATCTGTTTTTAGCTCTCTGAAGAAGGTTAATAGAAGGCAGAGTCCATAGGTTTTCTTTAGTATCGATCCCACAGAGAATCTCTTGATGTTGATACTTATTTTGATTGACTACAAAGTACTACAATGTTTCAATCATAATTTTGAAAAGCAAAAGACAAATCTTAATAGTGGAATGAGCAAGCAAATACTGCAGTAGATTGAGAAAGCTTGCTGTGGAATGAGAAAGACTAAATGAAGCCCAACGTCGATCAAAGGAATGAAGATTCTCTCTACTATTGAAACGATGCCGTTGCAGCCCTGTTTCTTCATTCTTTAGCTGGATATGGTCAGACGTTAGACCTATGGCCTGACTGCGTCACGCTAAGACGCTCCTGGGTTTTTAAATCTTTTGAAGTAGAAACGGGTATGACTGACTGCGGGATCAGGTAGTTTTGTTTAAAGAAGGTAAGGATGTGTTCTTCATTAACTATCTTAGAAGAACTAAATATGAACACACATTGGATTCCACCCTCTATTATGGAAAGTAAATAGATAAATTGCGGTGGCTTAAGTATCTTCCAAGGTTGAGTTTTGACCTCTATTAACTTTCTTCAAAGAGCTGAAAACGAATACAGTTTGGACTGTACCATTGCACTGCAAATCTGAGTTTACCTCAGGGTGCATTACTTTCTGAAACTGACCTTGGAGAAGAAAAGAAGAAAGTAATGGTGATAGTAAACAGTATATTAGAGTATATGCAAACCATAATTAATCAGTGATATCAAAGAAAAAGGTGGAAAGAGAAAAGACTCAAAACTTTGCATTGTCTAAGAAATACATAGAATTATCTTTTGTCTAAATTCTATGTGCAATAAATCATTTTATTTTGACAGTACGGAGTACGAACTTTTGATGACATTATCATATCTTGATAATGTTGGTCAAAAATGTTTTTTGGAGGCCAAATAGCCAATATATGAGAGTTTACGAGCATAAGCTTATTGGCGTGCATATTTGTCTATTGCACTTCAGTAATAATGCAAGAAGATATCCAAAACAGTCAAATTGAGAAGAAGCAAAGATTGAAGACTGTTCACCATAATGACCATCATGAGCAAAGTGATTTCATTAGGTACTTTCAGTTCTTCTTACTTTCCGATAAAATCAGTGCATCTTGGTTTCTAAATTGGTTGTTTTGCAAATTAAGAGCCTGGTCCTGGTTAATCGTACCGATATACAGGCTAATCATTTGATTGAGCATTGGGTTTATCTCAAGTTTTTAGTTTACTATCATCTTAATTATTTTAAATGTTAAGTCTTTTTGACCTATTCTGTTTTCACGTGGAAAATGCATTCCATACCTCCTCCATCTTCTCCGTTTGATTTAAACTGGAAACTCGTAAAGTATAGGTGTTTCTTGAACGCTATTTTGTCAAACATAATGACGCTGATGATTTGAAAAATAATCTCAAGTGAGTTTTGTAGTTTCAACTGTGATTGGTAATATTTTAATTTCTAGAAATTAGTACGTAAGAGATATTATATTCAGAATAATATTAGGAATTTCCACTAGTAACTACAATAATCAATGATTTGCATTTGTAAAAATTTCATAAGTAAAAAAGGCAAACGATGTAATTAGACTCGATTATTTCAATAAAAAAGTCTGCTTTGATAGTTTGATTTTTGTCTTGCAAAAGCAGTCAAAGCGTGTTATTGAGGTACAGAAAATAAATGAGTTTCGTTAATCAAGAGGGTCTAGAGTTTCATTGAAAAGGTGTTACGTGACGTAACATAACTACCTCTTAAAAATGTTATAGAGTTCTAAATTTCGTTTGTAAAAGAGACGGATAACTAAAAATTGTCAGTTGTATGTTAGAACGTTATTTAAATAATTTTATTGCACAGTTCTCTTCAGCAGGTAAAGCGGTCTCGAAAATATTAATGTTACAATTTCGAGCATAAGGCAAAGTTTGATTCGGTTAATGCAATTTCTTAATACTTCAAGGATTTGGCTTAGCCAAATTATTTTATATAATTTATGTTTATTATAATTGTGTCACGATGGAATATTTCAACGGCCTTGCCTAGCTTCATTATGATTGTAACTTTAAAATTTACCGTCTGGAAGTTTGCAAAATTTAATTTTCTAATAAAGTGAAACATATAAACATCCTCGTACTTTGGAGTATAATATTAGCGACACATTTCGCAACAAAACTTCAGTAATTTGTACAAGAACAAGTTTGATTAAGCAAGAGGAGTACTAAAAGTTGAAAACAAAACCCGCGCTTAGTCTTCGCGACTGATCTCCGTTTCAAATGAGTTTGTAACAGAATATCCCCCCCAACACCTAATTCTATAATTAAAGCATTTTCATTTAAATTGTTTTCTGAACCACTCCTTCATTTGTTAGTCGAAATAAATTAGTTTTGCTTCCACTACATTTTTGGCCAAAGGTATTTCCTAGATGCCATTTATAAATAATCTTCTAAATTATTTTTATTTGTTTTTTTCTGCACTGTTCACCCAAATATATATATTAGAAGTTTGCGTTTATTACAAGTGGAAGTTTCTTATGTTCTCCTAGCTAGATTAATGGAACTAGAGAAAAGCTAACGCTAACCATTTCTTGTGTCTATAAATGATCAATGATAGTACATTTGCAGGCTTTTAGGCTAAAGGGATCTAAAAAATTGGACAGAATGCTTGTCACGGCTTTAGGGTCCTGCTCTGATGTCTTGTTTTTGACGAAATACTGCTCTTTCCTTAAGAGGCAATTTTTTAAAGACTTTTAGCACTGCTGCTAGATAAATTTACTTAAATTACTGAATATTCTTACCAAAAACAAACAATGTATCTGTTTTCATAATTTTTTTACTGGTTATAATCCACGTTATTTATTATAGCAGCAACAATAAAAAAAAACAATCTTAACCCAAAGGAAACGTAGACAATTTTGACAAAGGGCGTTATTGTCCTGTCAAAAAATTCTAACAAATTATTCTTTATAATTATGACTTGCCCTTGTGTTTGTATCGTCTTTCTTCTTTCTATGACAGCTTGAAAAGCAATATATTTTAACAATTAAAGTTTAACCTAATTAGTGTAGAACAAAAAAGGAAAAAATATTGAAAAAAAGAAACTTTTTGTTATTAGTGGTGTTGTGAAATTTTTATTAATGCAAGCAATTCTAAAGCTTCAAAAGAGGGAATAACAAGGATAACGAGTCTCGCTGGCTTAATCAGCTGTACATCTCTTTGAAATATGCCCACACAGTACATTAGCATATAGATTTACAACCGCAAGCCAAGTGAAATCACAAGTATATGTAAATAGGTGTTATTGATATACTTAACGAGTCTGTATTTGTAATCGTTTTGCGTCGAACTTTAAGATAATTGCTCGTGGTAATTAATAATAAAGTAAACACCACTTATAATTATTAGCTTATTAATTTAGAACGCAGGATGAGGGAAAGTTTGATTTGATATCAGTGATGGTTATCTATAACCTTCGATAACATTATCTATGTGCATGTAAAAATGCAATTTATTCAAATGGGTCATATTACATAAATTTAAAATTTAGTAGTTGTAATAATATAAGACTATATGCATATTCAATGATTTAATTAATGATAGTTGGAGGAACGTAAGGTCAGAGTTTAGAAAGAACATCCGTCACTTAATATCAAAATAAATTGGAACTATTGTTGGAAGCACAATATCTAATCAATATGTAATTGTAGAAATTGATAAATTATTGTACCTAGGTAGATCTAGTATGCATATAGCTCAAGGAAAAAATCAAATTTGCATCATTATAAGATGTAAAAGAAATAAAATTTTTTTTACAAGATGAAGTAAGTTTGACAATGCCGTCTATAAATAAAAATATACCATCAAGCTAATTAATTGTATGCCTCCAATAAAGCTTAAATATTGTGGCTTCATCTACATTATCACACCAGAAACTTAGCCAGAAACAGTTATTATTAGCTGTCGCAGAAGCTGTTTCATCGTTTTTTAATTAGTACGTTACATAGTAAACTCATTAAAACTTGTCTCCTTTTTCCCATTAGCGACAAGGGTTGTAAATTGGTCTGTATACAGAACTAACTATTTCAAATCCGTTAAAAATAATTAACAGTAGTATCACATCGATTTACAAAGTACTGTACTATTTGGTCCTATAATTATTTGATTGCTGCCATAAATACTCAAACAAATACTAAAATAACCTCGAGAAAGGTTTTCCTGAATACAAATAGAAATTATTTCTATTTGACGCAGTAAACACCTACTGATTTGAATATTTCCATTTATTTAAATGTAAATATTAAAAAAGTACTAATTAATATGGTATTCAATAACAAAAATAGATAAATAAATATGTAAAAAGGCAGTGTATGTTAAGTACATTATGAGGTTATTTGGCTTACCTTGTACACAACAACTGTTTTAATAATGTTCAACAATAAAAACGTTATTTTCTTTTTCCTGTATATTTTTATTTATATTTATTTTATTGTGAACATGTTAATGTATGTTAACTCATATCATAAAACAAATGTTTGCGTTTTTGCTGTAATTGGTTATCAACTGAGTCATATAGTGAGCTGCTTGTTTACAAAAAATTCTGATTTTATGTATAAGCTTAGTGTAAATATGCTTTTATATGCTAAATCTCAGATCGAAAAACATGTGAAGGTGAAAAACCCTTTAGATAAGAAGATTTTACTGCATGCTATAAGGAAATCCCGATATGTCTTCCACTGAATCTAATGCGGAACATTGTCGCATACTCGTAGCAGTTCGCTGCTCTATCTTGTATGTTCGATCTGTCTCCATTTCATACAAGAGCTTGAAAAATACTTAACAAACTGCCCAATATTAACTGACGTCAGTCAAAGAGTAACTTTCTTAAACTTTGTGACCATGATTCCCCAGTTTTGGATTTTGTTACTATCTACATAAATCAACCATGTACAGTCACTTGCTGTCTTAACGTAGACAATTTATTGCTATCAACTTTTGAATATACTTACAAATGAATCAGGTTATTCCATCTAGACAAAATACTGTTTTAGGAGATCAGATTATTATGATTAGGTGTTATGAATTGAGAAGACTTATCTTATTTGATCCCATTAACGGTCATTTATGCCCACAAAAGAATTAAAAATCAAAGTTTTCCTAGTTGGTATTCCTTTTTCACTATAAAGGTAATAAAACAAAAACGTAAATTTTATATAAAACGGAAATAAGTCCGATTAGTTTTCAGAAGCGTTTCGAGAACTTTATCAAATATCGGAAGGAGATCTTGTTAGAAATTTCATACGAATTTTGGTCATCTTTCAAAAATCAAAAAAGCTGGGATCATGTATAACTCATTGGTTAAAAGATGAAGATATCTTAGTAACCGATAGGCTGAAAATTTCTAATTCCAATGCCCAATTATCTGTATGATTCCTCAAACGCTTGACCATCTTCTGCGACACTTCTTTAAACTTAATATTAACGAAACAGGATGGCCAAATGATAATCCTTACTATCTGCCGACAGGTGCTGTCGTCATCAATTTCTTTCATTTTGAATCCACCATTAAAGGAAGAGAAACAGGGTCTTGCAACAGAATTAAACAAATTTGTCAGGTTGCTGTGGTGAAATGACTGATATATCGTTTCCAAAATTTGGTAAATTTGTACGGTAATACTGAAAGTTTTATATACCGTAGCTAACTGGCTTATTATTAATCAATCCACAACGTTCTGCAACCCGACATTCAGTTTCATGATAGATTCCGCAGCAAAGTTTGCAAAGCACCCATATAATACAGATTGCTCAACAACTAAATAAAAATGACAAAATTCATTTTTTTAATTTCTACAGACAACTTGAAAAATATTGACAAAGCTCATTTCAATCTTGCTAGGTACGTTAACAAACAAAACTAAAATGAAAGTCTTCTTCATGTCAAAGATTAAAAGACGATGATATAATGCGAAGACATAGATTGAATCATACTTGTATGAAGAAAACGATCACACCCCCACTATTACAGTCAGTTCTGATCGCTATATTGAAATGTTGAAAATACTTGTAAGTGTAGAGATAAAACGAACAAAACAAATGATAAAATAATGCATGATTACAAGATGGTGTCACTGCTCATACAGCAAGTCAGTTTATAGATGTTTTAATATTACGTCGCATGTTTCCTCATCGTCTGATTTCAAAGCTTGGCGACGTTTCAAGATCGTCCTACTTGATAGCTTCCGAGTTTTTCATTGGGACTTTCTGAAATCAAGAGCTTACCAGACACATCTCAAACAATTCAGCAGCTCAAAAACAACGACAACAAAGACTTACTTTAACACGTTATAGTAAATTTTAGAAGCAGATAGCAGCAATGCATAAAAGCTGATGGTAGACATCTTACAAATTTCGTATTTGCATGTCACTAATTTTGTGATAGTTTTACAAAATATGTTTTTAGCTAAATTGAGAACTAGTTCAAATACTGCATTTTATTTTTATTTATCAAAAAGGAATCCAGTGCTGTTACGATATAGGTTTTACCAAAAGCTATATCTTGCATTATACCATTGATAGAGGTGAGTGGTGGGCCTCGGCTGCTTGACTGGGTTATGGATCCATGGTTTTCAAAAACCTAAAATATAAATTAGAGGAGGATAAAAAGACACCAGTCTTACTTGGAGTACTGAGGAATACGTTCCTCTTATGTACGAACTAAGATCTAGGTTAAGCAGACTTTTTATTTTTGTGCATTTTGCAGTTGCTATCAGAACAATAACGCCAATAAAATTTTGAGCATAAGCTTAGAAATCAATACCTATTAATGCTAGTTTCTCGATAAAGCTTTTTCATAAAGTCAATGAAATACTAAACAAGTCGGACTTTGAACTTGACTATCATTAGCGCATTAAGGTGGCTGGAATTCTTTACTTTTTTTTGTCATGTAGTTTTCTGCATTAATATTTTCTAAATTATTGTAATTGCAGCATCGTCAACCAAACATGATCGAAAGCCGAAATGGCTTTGGCAGTTTTTTTATCAGCAGACGTCATTTTGTACAAGAAGTGAATATCTGTTCAGGTATCCTGCATTCTACTGTCCATAAGATTACATCATTTATAAATTTGCTGTTAATATGTATGAACCCATATAATAACATACTGAATATATGAAAACATCAAAATGTAACGTTTACCATTGAAAAAAATCAGGCTCAGTATTCAGGCTATCTATGTGGTCCAGAATAATCTGAGCGTGGAGGTAATCATCTTTTATGACTCTTTCTAATACAACACCATCCGTCTACGAATCGTTGGAACACCGTGTATATTTCACAGGCCTATATGTATTTTCTTCATTACCAAGTTTTAGGCTGTCATGTTAATATTAGCATAATACACGTCTTAAACATCTAATGGATTTCTAATGCCCACTTACCTATCTCAATCAGCTGTAGCTTACCTGACATACATAAGTAATTCGAGTCAAATCATTATAAAAACATCTAAGTAAAGTTTCGGGACTATTCAGTTTATTATTCCAATCAACTTACTGTTAGTTACTATGTTTAAAACTTCTATTCATTGCTTTTGCAATGTACCTAAAATGCCGAAGGTTGCTTTCAGAATATTAATTTCCTTTGGAGAATAGCAGAAGATATTCCTTCCTTTAAACTGATTTAGAAACGTAAAGCTCAATTTTCAAAGGTTTCATGAATGCAGATTGAATGATAAAAATTTGATAATCCTCTGAAAGTAATTCGACTTTATAAAAATAAATGCAAAATAAACGTCTAGTTTAATGTTCACGGTTACTATATGAAATATTATTAGAACCAAAAATAGCCACAATAACCCTAGAATTTCTCCACTATAATAAGAAATAAAATAACCTAGAAAATGGAACATCGTCCTTATAAACACGAACCGGCTTGGATGATATTTTTTTGCTTTATTTGGTAAGAATTTAATACCGCAACAAATGATATTAGAGCATCAAGTTTTAACGGTTGGTGTTTATGCGTTTCACAGCTGACGCCTGCATGCAACATAAATCTGGTAGTTTGGCTCGAATTTCGAATTTTCAGGGAACATCACTGAAAGATAGAAAGAGAAAGGTTCATTGGTTGCTAATAACCAATAAATCACTTCAAAATTGCTATACGGTCACACGAATCCGCTCAAATGTTATGTAAAATTAGATCGCGTGTGGGGCCCTTGAACTTACGGCTAAAAAAAGTTTTATCTTAAAAAAAAGTTGTTCGAATTTATTGCTGTTATTTATTCAACATAAAAAATTAATAATACTCGTGGCGGTAATAGACAGGACAATTTGTTAATTTTAACTGTACGCTCTCTACGCCTCAATAATTTCGTACTTGAAGGCATTGGTCTGCTCTCTGAGTGGAATGAATAATGCACGATTTGCCTCATGGCTCCTTATAATTTGTTTCGCTGTGCAGAACATTTGTGGGAATTGCTAACAGGTGTGGAACAACTCAATAACAGATCTATTAACTAATTTAGAGCACCATACTTGACAATTTTCTACTGTCTTATAATTTCCTTTTCTAATTATAGATTTCTAATTTCATTCGGAAATTAAAAGAGCTGTTGTCTTTATGGTACTGAATAAGATATTGTAACTAAAGAAACCTTACGGAAGAATCGATAGTTTCTTCTAGCATTATGTAATGTAGGTTAATGTGCTTGGTTTTTGATTTATGTAACTTGTTTTGTGGTTCTAAATATATTTGCTTCTACTTATTGTTTTTGGTGTATAACACTACATCATACTAGTCATCAATTTAGCATTTGTTATCGTGCTATATATCTTTTCGAATGGGCAAATCATTAGAAGTTAATTTTTTACATCGAGAAGAAGCATAAATAATAATAATAAAAAACAAACGGTAGCGCTGATTCTAATAGATAACGTGGTAACAAGAACGATAAATAAATACCTAAATAGTACGTGTCAAAGCAAAGCTGAACCGTCTTCATTCTTTTTTATTTCATTCCTTTACCAATGAAGTTTTTTTTATGTAGGAAGAGTCATAGAATTGAGGTAACGCTTTTGTCTTTAAAGGAAAAGCCATAAATGCTATTTGATTCTTAAATTTATCTCCACTGGGAATAATGGTAAAAAGGCTAAATTGGTACTCCAAGAGGAGAACGTGCGCAAGTTGCACCTTAAGATATTGTGACCACCTGTGGAATTCTTAACTTCTGTCTTAAGTATTGAATGAGTTTATTCAAAGTAAATATCCTTTTGTGGATATTATTGACGCTTAAATTTTTAGTCGCAGTTGGGGATAGTAAACAAGATCCAATGAAGAATGTGCAAACCAAACTCGATACTTATAACAATAAGCAAAACTGCAGAGTTACCATTTAACCAAGACCATAAACGTTTATCTAAATCAAGTTCTTGCGCATCGATAGCAGAAGTATCTTCAGGAATAAGAAGTAACTGAACTAGACTGCTTCCTAAGATAAACAATCCTCTTGTTACTATTTCATATCTTAGATAACCCACGGCAGAAACAGCCATATTATACATTATAATTGATGGTGAAAAATTATCTTTAACCGATTTTATATGCAACTGAATGACTTTTGTAAAGTCTATAAAAGATCATAAATAAATTCTAGGAATTAACGTCTTAGATTTGCCTAAATCATTTCAGTGATTACTAACAATCAAGGTTTGATATGTGTTGTCATTGTATTAGTTTTCAATATTGGGTTATCATTATCATGGGTGCCTACTTTCATTTTTGCAAAGCAAAATATCTCTTTTTTTGCAGAAAAAATAATTCAAACGAAAATTAATGTTTTTAAGAAATCAGGTTAAGTTAGAGGTTATGTTATGTTAGACTTGAGATTAGGTTAGGTTAGAAATTACGTTAGGTTAGTAGCTAGGTTTATAACAATACAAGTATGATTTTAAGTCAGATATACTTTAAACAAGAAAGTTTTATATAAAATGTACTTTAGGTTAAATACATTTAGACCAGTTGTACTTTAGATCAATTATAATTTAGACCAAATGTGATTAGTATGGTTGTTTTAGGCCAAATGTTTTTGACCAGTTTTCTGGAAGCCGTGCCAAGATCAAATACAGTTGAGAAACATCATTTTGGAGAGCACAGAGATACGGTAGTGCTTGGCTTGTAGTAGTCAAGCACGACATTCCTCATGCAGTCTTTCTGCAGATCAAATACAAGGTGTTACGAAATAACATAAATTTTTAATTGAAAAAATGTAAACTAATCACTTTGACTCATCAGACAAACCCTGATTGAAATTCCTTTGTCTAAGGGCAGTAAGCATCACTCTTGCTCTTGAATGTACTCCTGATGTTGTTGCAGACTAAAAAGCTTTGGTTCTAGAAAGATTAATTATTATTATGTTAGTCTTCATTCGTGAAAATAAGCAACTAATCAAACTGCTGGAAGAACAAGAGCAAGTCCTAGAGTTCAGAACGAGTACTAAAAGTTGCATCTACTTTCACGGTTCATTGTTCTGTGTCAAGAATTTAGTACTCGAATTTTGAATGTTTTGTCAAGAACAATTTTGGTTGTTCTTCGAATCATTGCATGGCAGAATGACTTAATGACGAAAGCAAACTCTTAAACGGCTAATGTATTGATAAAGAAAATCCCTATAATCTCTCCCTTAAGTCGTAATATTTTTTTACTTATTTCCTTAGTTTTTTAAGATCTAGGTTTCTGAAGTAGGAACTAGTAAACTACTGATAAGCGCACGTTGTTACGTAGTAACACTCTCGTTGCAAATTATTCTAGATTTGCTGTTCTAGTAGGACATTCGAAGCAAACAATGCTACATAATATTATAATGGAGTTTATTAAAATATGTATTGTTGAATAAATAGGATCGTAGAAGAAGGGTAGGAATAGACTTCATCTGTTATCATCATCGAAATATATACTCCTTCTTACATACTAAAACTAGATGATCATGGTCATGGAGTATTATGACATAATAACCCTAGCATGAGTTAGTATAAACTAGAAACCACAAATAAAGGTTTTAAGTATGTCTGCCTACATTTGCTATCTTCTAACTCGAATGTTAGCAGAAAAAAGACATAGATCTCTAGATTTGTAACACTAAGTGTGACAAATTGGTACTTTTGTGAGATTAACACTTATATTAGGGTCTCTTTAATATACAGAGAAGCAGAACTTCTACAGGGTGATTCCGAAATAAAGGGTATCCTCTGAAAGGTGGATAGCAGTGTGATAGTACATACATTTGCGATAAAAAACGGTAGGTAAAAATTGCACAGTTTCCGAGAAAAATGCGATTGAAGTTTAATCGCTAAGCCAACCCGGTCCTGCTCTCATACTTTTACTTAAGCAAAACTCGATAGGGGTTGACTGACTGTCCTTGTCATTGGCAGGTAGTTCTTGCTATTTATGTGAGGGGTATAAAAGTTTATCTGTTTTCTACAACGCCATAAATAACCAGTAGGAACTTTTACTTTTTAATCTGCAAACGGAAAAATATTAAAATTTTACTGTTGGTGATTTTTTTCTGTAAACTTTCGAAAAACCAAAAACTTCAATAAGCATTATGCTACATAAATAAAAATTGGTTGAATTTATTAAATTGAATTAAATACAGAGATGATAGCTAGTAGTACCTTCCATACGCATGTTTCATTCAAGTAGTATGTGTAATCCATTGCCATTTAAAATGTTTCCTATTCATGTGACTAAATAATAATAACGGATTAAAATGTTGCTTGTGAGACTGGAGCCTAATTGTTCGTAACATAAATTTTGTTATTATTTTTTTACTGTTTTAACGAATTTCAACAACCCTGCATGTTAAACACACTTCAGGTTTAAGAAGGGAAAGTTGTAGAATGTCCAGAGGGTAGCTTATGATGGCATTTATGCTACTACAGCTGCACCATTAGTTTCAAGAAAATAGGCGTGTCTGGTAAATTTTCGTTCTTGCACTACAAGGGTTTAAAAACACCGTAAATCTCCTTAACTTTCACTTTTTAAGGCGACAATACAAGAAACACTTTTCTTTTTCTAACCAGAGACGGTTTTAGTTTTTAATATTTAGGAAAATTGACAAAATTTTCAACTTTCACGGAGCCACTTCGTTTTTTCATTTTTTGTCTTCTTCTAGCCTCACTTATCACCTATTAAAAGGATACCCTTATTTAGGAATCACCCTGTATAAAGCTTATAATTGAATATATGATTCTAAGGACAATAAGAGACATTTGAAGAATTATTCTTTGTGCATGGAAGCTGAGCTGCTTTATATACTTATTATTCAGTGAACGGAAAAGTCTTCCCACATCAATCAACCGGGAAGAGTGGCGATTCAAAGAAATCTGAAAATTCGTAAGCACTTGGAAGTTTCCAAATCTTTCAAAAAACCAAAAGTTCATAGACACCAAAAAATCTGGAAAAAAACCCAAAGATCCATAAAAACAGAAATCTGCAGGGACGTGGAGGTCCAGAAGAATTCAGTACTCCCTGAAGACTTGAATAGTCAGATAACCTAAGAAGTCGATAGAAACGTGTAGTTCAGAAAAAGTTCCGCAAGGACCTAGGATCCTTGGACTGGCA